>WTXV02035343.1:21337-33301 GCA_009823435.2 Nymphicus hollandicus | reverse complement strand
AAAAACCATGTCTACCAAATTCTACAAAATGACTAATGACTTAACCCTCCCCCCCCCCCCCCCCAAAAAAAAAAACCCAAAAAAACCAGAATAGGAGAAGGAACAGTCACAGAATGAATTACAGAACAAAAGTGGTATAAAAAGACTGTTGAGGAAAGAGTGAAAAGGAAGATATGTTAGAAAGGGGATGATATTCATGATAAGAACTTAGACCTGAAAGGCAGCTTCAGCACTTTGGACCAAAGACAAGACTGAGTTTGTGTCAGCCTGTTCCTGTAGCCATGGCATTTGAGTAACTGCTGCCTTCGCAATCCCAACTAATCAAAGGCTGCTATCAGTCTCCCTTGACATTGTAATGGAGCTTCTTGTAGACATTAATAATTTCCACTGAGTTTCTTCCACATGATTGGGTAAGAATTAAGATTTTATTCATATTTTTAAGTGGGAGAAAAGGAGGCGAACATGGTAATACTAAAAAAAAAATAAAAATAGAATAATATTTTACCGTCTTACCAAACTCAATAGGTTCACTCCATTCCCCCCAGTTTGAGCTTACGAGACAATTTTTTCCACGTGCTCTGATTTTCAGAATGTATTTTTTTTCTTCATTGTAATTTTGGAATTCATATCTGTTGTTCCTTACCTAAAGTCAAAACAATCAGACTGTGCATTTCACCCCATAAACAAATATTTATAACATTTGGGTTTAAATTCCTGATGCAGTTTCTACAAAAAAATAATTTATGACTGTAGGTATAAATTAGTTCAACTACCATCGAGTCTTTCTGTTTCTTTGAAGTTTCGAGTAGGATTTTGAAGTTTATTCAGTCTTTATTTTATTATGCTTTAAGGACAACTTTTTCCCCTGTTTTTTCTTATGTATCCTAAAAATCCCATAACAGAAAGTTGAAACTGGAGAAGTACCCTGTATATTCACCTTGTATCCTTTACAGGGTTTAATCATGCAACTATTCCCTGCATGGTGTCTGTCTTTGCTAAACAGACTTAATGTTTTTGAGACAATCCACTAGCAGATATGTACCATCTGGCCTTATGATACTTTCTTCAAGGTATGGAATCTGCCAAGCTTAAGATGCTTCCAGGGCTGAGAGGACCACTCATTTGTTGTGGAAGACTGTGAAGATCTCGATGTTCCCTCTGTCTAGCTGTTTGGAACTACAGTGGTATTTTTTCACCAACAAAGAAAGAATGTTTCCAATTTATGTTAAGCAAAATATCACACCTGTCATAAGCAAAAGCTATTTCTGAGATAAATGAAAAGTATGAAATTTTGTGAAATGCATTGAAAATTCTGCCTGCTGTAAGCTACCTAATCCAAAAGGGATGTATTAAGTTTACACATGAAGATACCACAGGAATATATTTTCCTGGATTCTCATTGCTATATTGATATACAAACTATAGTTCTAGAATTAAGTATATTTTATATGATGGTATTTAAATGCTTAAGTGGGCAGAAGCACACATTTGTATATAACAAGAATACTTACTCTTACAGGAGGATCCTTTGTCTCTTCTTTGGGTTCATCCTGCAAACCAAAGACAAATCTTCATTTTTATTATTTTCTTTTGTTCTCATTTTCTTGCTTATAAAGATCACAAGTAATTTTAAACTGACAAAAAAGTAATTGGGTATTCTGCTCCAGTAATGTTCTAGGATGTTGCACTTTATTATAGAGTTTTGGCTTCCTCCATTTCATTTTAGAATAGGAAGAAAACATGAATTATTTATGTTGTGAGAAGCTTTATGCCCATGAGATGGGCTCATGGGCATATTAACATTGTGCATTCTCACCCAGCAGAAGTATATCCAATTTACACAAGCAATCAAATAATCCTCCAAATACAGCAGATCCAAAAGCTGTGATTTCACAGGAGTTTGATAACATGGGGAAGAAAATTGACGTGAACAATAAATTTACCCTCCTTCCAGTCAAAGTCTTTATTAGGCATCTGAGTGATCTGTACGCAGGGGCTTCCCCCAAAGTATTGTGAAAAGCCTCTTGCACATCCCATAATATCAAAGTTTAATTAACAAGAAGCAAACATTGACCTGGATCAAAGAACCTGAAAATTTTGAAGGAAAAAAAAAAAAAGAAAAAGGATAGGTTCAAAAATGAGTGAACAAAACAGACAACAGCTTTTCTGCTTTGTACCTCTGCTTAGTTTGAAAGGTCGTGAGTGCTGGGATGTGAGACCAGGAGGGCTGGAACAGGAGGACACAGCTTATGAGAAATAAGTTAATAAATAAAGGAAGCAGAAGTTTGCACATTATAGATATGCATGTATGTAGGTAGGTATGGTCTCAAATACAAACCAATATATTGTTTTTACCTTATTTTGTATGCTGATTTCATACTGAAAACACTTTACGTTTTCCACATGACTTGTAAGGGGTGCTTGCCATGTAATTATGCAACCTGCTGAATCTCTATTACAATTGACAGTGACATTTAATGGAGGAGTGAGTATTTCTGGAAAGAAATAAAATTATTAATGTAGACATAGACAGTAATCAGCTATAACTTATCCATTCACAGCAACATACATCTGAAGTTGAGGCAACTGATGTACAGCTGTGTGCTGCTGATGTTAACAAATGTTATCTGGTAAACAGGAGTAAAATACAGTAGCAAAACTTCAGTTGTTGGACACCTGAAGTAACTGATGTTCATGTAAAAAAAAAGTATGAAGGGTTTTGTGTAATTGAGTAGTATAATCAGCAGAGTTCCATTTTCTTCTGCATCTAAATTTCACATTAACAGTGCAAGTCTTCATAGGAAAAAAGATAGAAGTTCTGGTGCATGTGGTATTGTTCATGTAGAAAACCAAGTCATATGAATTTGAGTACCTACAATACAGTTGACTAGGTGAGATCTCATCATTATTGCCCATGATATCTGCAAAACACCACGGAGCAGGTCTGCTTGTCTGAATAGCTTTGGGCTTTACAGCCTGAATCAGCTGCAAGCAGGAGTCAGTCTTGTGCAGTGCGTACAGCACACAGGACACCCAGGAGGACCCTGATCTCTCACAGGTCCTGGGCCACATCTGTAAACCTTGTGGATGCTTCAAGTGTCTGAGGATGTCTCAAATGACACTAAAGGCATGTTTTTAGGCAACTGAATCCTGTCCCAGGTCTCCGTTAGAGCTTTATCACCAATCTCACACACAGGTACCCACATATTTAACTAACGCAGAATTAATTTGCAAGTCAACACCCCCCCCTCTGTCCCCCAGTTATAGGACAAGTAGCTCTTGCAGCTCTCAGAGACACATAGAACTAAGGGATGGAAAAACGAGGCCATCAGACAGGTGGCCTGAAAGTCTAACCATTGCATTTCATCACTTGGATTTCATGGAAAAGTTCACACCACTTGAGCAGTTATTTCAGACTGTTTCTGCCTTCTGCTTGTTTTGGAATATTTGGAACTATGTTCTGTCAGCTATCAGGATGAAGTCTGTCCTGCAGTGCAGGATCCTATGATGATTAGAGACTTTGGTTTATTCTTTTCTCTTCAGAGAAAAATTCCCCATTTCCTTATTTTATAAAACAGTAATAAAAGTGTTCACTTACCAATTTTATACAGTTCGATGTACTCATCATAGAACTGGATCAGGGAGTCTTTGCTAGAGCCGTTCACCAGGAAGTAAGCTTTTTCAGTCTCTATCCTCACATTTTGGAATCTACATCCTGTATTTCTGCCATTTTCATCCTTAATGTAAAGCTCACATTCCATCTGATCATCATATCTATATACAGCAAGGTATTTTGGATAAACATGGACAATATGATGTGTTGAATGAAAATTCAGACTTCCCTAGGCTCAAACAGACCTACTTACATGGAGTTCTGCCAGTAAAGAAAATACTGGGTATCTCCTGGTGCATCCTTGCCTGCCTGCCAAGTGCAGTTCATGAGGGAAATGTTATAAATCACACAGGAGAGGTTTTCAATGGCTGATCCATTTATACCTGCAGAAACAGGAATATCCATGATGAAGAAAAATTCTGTGACTGCTCTAAGCTGGAGCTAAAAATCTCTGCTGAGCTAGTTGCAGGAAACTTCTTTTCACAGAAACATTGTCATAAGTCTGCAAACAGAACTTGTTCATCCTACAGGGAACAAATTAAGGAATGAAGGATTTCAGTGTTTCTTTTACCCCCAGGACATTAGAAGCAGGCAAATCCTTTCGCAAAGTCTAGCATATTATCTTGCAGAATATATCTGCATATGCAGGACTATGAGCCATTCTTGTTCACTGCTGTGACAGAAAAGCTTGCCCCATTGTTTAGAGGAGGTGCTTGGATTAAGCATGAAAACTGAGAGAAAGCTGGACTCTCATGCTATTACAACTGATTCTGAACCCTGAAACCTGAGAGTGAGTAGAGCATTCACACAGGTAAAGGAAGGCACATTGGCGTTTAACACCATCCTTGGTTTTGCAGTTAATGCTCAGGAATCCACTCCTGAAGTGTTTACACACAGCATTCAAAAAGCTGAGACTTTAAAAGTAAAGTTGGGCTTTTCTCTGCCCTCTGATCAAATAGCTGCCTAGCTAGATCTTTCCACTCTGATGTGGGTGATAGTGACTTGATTTTTCCCTTTTCTGTAGCACCTTGAAGTGCATTTCTTTGGAAGCTGAACCTCCTTCTCACTCCTCCTTCAGCCAATTGTCTGCTGCCTGCCCTAACTTCAGTGAAAAGGTGGACGCTTCCTCTGCTTCTGCCTCTAGCCCCCTCCAGCGCCCAGTATTAGGGCACCCTTGTGGAAGTGACTGGAAATCGCCTGTGGAATCTGCATGCTTGGAGGCTAGGGCCAGCTGGGGAGGAACAGCAGAAGCGAGAGGGTTTACACAGCAGTGTGTCCTGGCTTGTATTTTGAGGGTCACTGTGAGAGCTTTCCCTCTTTCAAGTCCCCAGAAGAGATGAGTAGGGAGTACTTTCCTGTTCAGATACGAGCAAGATGATCTCATCACCTCTGCCAAATCTGAAATCCCCCAGTTATGCACAGCTGCAGGAGCACTAGTGACTGGGCAATTTTAGTGGAGAGTTCTGAGTGGAGAAGGAATGGGGAAACAGGCTGTAGAAACTTTATGTTTGAAATCAGAAGCGTAGAATCTGCTTAAACCCGGCTTTGATTAGCTCCCACATGGGGCAGGCTCGGAATGTCTTTGTGAAGAGTTGCCTCAGCTCAAAGGATGCACAGCAGCTGAAGTAACCTGCACACGTGCATTGTATGTGTGTGTATGTTTATGTGTGAGTACGTGCACATCAGTGCCAGATTAGGAGATTGCTACATTCAGTTTGCCCTAGTTGCTTATCACAGGCATTTCTTTCTCTCTCCTCCTCCCATTTTATGGATTACACTGTTCTCCAGATTGTGCCTTTACTAGCTTTGTGGTCTAGCCCCTTACAAACTCACCAACCGCCCAGCAGAAAAGCATTTAATAAAGAAAGGAGCACTAACATCTTAATTTGAAACATCTAGAACATCTATTTGAATCCACACCTTAAACCACTGTAATATCGTGGTATTTTTGAGCCCTAGCATGAAAGAGAGTAATGCAATTATCAAAACATTTGTGGTAGTGCATCTCTTGCCGAATTTTGGAAACATTCATAACAGAGCAAGTAGTTTTAGCAGATCTGCAAAAATAATTTTTAATAGGAAATAAAGCAGTTACCTGGAACTGTTTTCTTTAAAAGATTGCAAATGGAGAAAGCCTTACCCACACCATAAACATTACCTCCCGGGATAAAGGTGAAGGTTTTTGAAATGTTTGTGTTTGGCACTTCAATAGTAAGGAACACCCCTTTGTGCAGAGGCAGGTACAATTCCACTGGAAACCTGCATAATGGACTATCCACCTGAAAAATAACATTTTGATGTTTTATTTCTCTGTTTTTCCTCTGCTGGTGTTAGACGATGCTTGCACAGGAAGTACAGAAACTCAGTTTAAAGGCCTAGAATCTCATGTGTGTATGTGTGTGGTTTAGGCTCAAGAGCTAACTCTCTGCCACTTGAAGGTGATGTATAATGGTGCTAAGTGATCAAAAGCACAGCTACACAAAAACCTTTGCCTCTCAGGAGTTGGATGCTACACTAATGTGCAACTATTAGAGAAGCCTAATAGTACCCCAGTAGCGTAACAGAAGATGGTTAATAAATAGGGGAACCACAGTGGAACTTAATCAAAGGATTAAGCAAAGTAGAAGTTTGACACCTCCCCAGAGGTCAGAAAGTTGTCTATGGCATTGTACTTAAAACCTTCAATAAAGTTGTAGTGTGGTTTTGTAATATGTGTTTCTAAACAAGGCGTCTGCTTTGCTATGTGAAATAAGCCATCTCTATCTCTCTTTTTGTCAATCTGCCTACTTTTCTCTTTGGATGATGTGGGCTTACAGTATAACCAGCGCTACAGGCATGATCCAATTTACTGGGAAACAAGTGAAGAACTGGAGATAATGAAAATCCATGGCAATATTTGGGGAATTAATTTTTTGATTGAAGGGTCTCTTGCTCTGTCTCTCTTAATTCTCTCATAGTCTCACTTAGTCTTATAGCCCCTTTTTTTCAGCAGCTATATCCCTATTCATAATGCAATGTAGGTACAGTTCAGGCCATTGCTTCCTTTCTACTTTGCTGACAGAACTTCAGTTTTGTATAATGCACAGGATGTCCTCCTGCAGCAAATGCACCCTGGCATTGGTGGCAGCTTTCCACAGCCCCTGACAGATCAAGCTATGGACTGCAAACAATCACTGATCAGATTTTACCTGCAACTGATTAATTTTTCCCAAGTAAGTGAAATCAATAAAAAGTAAAGAAAAAAGTCCAATTATTTATCTCAATGAATAACAAGTTTACCTCTGTCTGTATTCTTTCTATGTCCCTGTCCATGATGGTACATTTGTACTTAGGGAAATCTTTGCTGCTGTCCCAGGTCAGTTCCATTTTTCTCCAATTCATTTTCACATTTGCAATAGGTGATTCTTGTGCCTCTGCTGAAAGTGTTACAGAATAAGTTCAGTAAGGATAGGCTGTCATTTTTGTTGAATGCGGAGGATAGTATCTATCAGGCTTAATATGACAATTGCCAGATTAATTGCAAATATCTCTGATAAATGAAGAATTCAACCTCGTTTCTCAGATTATATCTTCAAAAACATACTTACACTCTGTATACTGGATGTCAGCATGCAAGGAATTAAATATTGTCATATACCACCACATCATGCAAATGAGTCCAAGAATGTCAAACATCTTTTCTTCTCTGGAAAGAAAAAATAAAGCCTTCAGGAAAAGCAAAAAAAAAAAAAAAAAAAAGGAAAACCAAACCAAGCAAACAAACAAAAAAAAAGCAAACCCAACAAAAGTTAGACAACCCCCACCACCAAAAAAAAAAAGAAAAAAATTAATGCCAAAGTGTACTTTGGTTTCTGCAAAGCTTTTTTTTTTTTTCATGAGAAGAATCAAAATACTCTAGAAAGGTCAAGCAGAAAGTGCTTCAGGATGTCTGGCAGGCACCTCTTCTTTGAAAGAACTGAATAGGCTCACTATTGTCAATTGCAACACAGCAGCTTGAGATAGAGGCCACAGGCTCTCATTATGATACATACACTCACTGTATTCAGTGCAGAGACCATGATTTAGGGTTACTGTTTTCCCACATATATATGCTAACCATACCATCAGAAAAGCAGGTTTTCTTGCTTTCTGACCCTGAGAACATCACTGCAGATTTTCCTAGTCAGTGCTCCAGTTTCTGCTGCAAAGTGACCATTTAGAGTGGCTTTCAACCATTTGTTGAAGGCACCTTTTGTGAAGTGGATGGTTTGTCTTTTGGTTGTGTCAGGGTGTGGATGACTTACTTCTCCGTGAGTACTCCTTTAAAGCCAGCGTCACCACCAGGCAAGTTCAGAGCCTGTACCTCCTCCTGCTAGTATCCCTTAGGAGTGCATGGAAAACATCCATGAGTTCTGAAATATCTAAGAAAGCAGGAAGAGAAAGGTCTCTATCTTTGCCAGGTTTTGGCAAGAATTAAATGCTGACCTGCTTAGCTTTTTTGACTATAGCAAATCTACAGTCTTGATTCAAAGTCTTTTGAGGCTGATTTCAAGATTTCATATAATAACACCTTAATAACCCTTAAAATAATGTTTACAGCAATGCCCTGAATCACTTTCCCCTTTTTTTTTCTTTTTTTCCTGAAGGTAAAGGTCAAAGCTGACTGTGGACATGCTGCTGGTTTTGTGCATGGTATTTATCAATTTCAGCTCTATTTTCTGTCACATTTTCTTCTTTTCTTTATTGACCACAGATCAGCTAAAAACAGTTTTCCATTCAGAAAAGTACCTTAGGAGCTAGAATTTTCATCAGCCTTTCCAAAGGCTGTTTGGCATTGGATAACCTTGGATTCAGCTGCTTTTCCATGTTCCTGAATATCACAAATAGTAGCACTTAACATAATGAAGGAGTTTTTCATTTTTATATGTGAACCCTCACTTTTCACCTGTTTTCATGGAAAACTGAATATACTAAAGAATGCCAGTTGTTAGGTGTAGTTTACTGTATCCCACTGTTAAATAAAATATCTTTTTTCCCCACTTTCTTTGTTATTATTGGGTTTGGGTCCAGAAATTGTTGAATCTTACAGTGAATATTAAATTTGTTGCCCAGAGTTGGATACATCAACCATGGAGAGAGCATCTTCCTCGCCTTGAAATTTTGGGGAAAATCTCTCTCCCTCCTCATTCCAATGGACTAGTTCATGGAGCTAGTCCCCTCCAGCCCTGGTCAGCAGGAAAGGGAGACCCAGTTGCATGCCACATGGCACTTTCTGGTTCTTCCTGTGTGCCCTGGTGGAGGACATGAGGAAGTGGGATGTTGAGCCGACTTTTAAACTTGAAGCCAGCGTGCATAAACTGAAGGGGAAGGCAGCTGCCAAGAAGGGGTCTCCCAAGAAGCCCCCCAACGGCTTAGTTGCTGTTGAGATGGAAGGAGGTAATCAGTGATCGCCCTAATGCAGAAGGACTGGAATCACTTCCTCTGATTCTGGTGAAGAGACTTCTTGTCTGGCACTGTCAGGATCAGACAGTGAATACTCCAACCAGGAATAGAGGGTTTCTGTCTTTGGCCAGGAGGAAAGGGATGGCTGGGTTTACTGGGCTGTGTAGGTTTGAAGGCCTGGTATATCAGACTACAAAAGTATGAGGCTTTGGTGGAAACTGGAGCAAAGTGTAGCCTGGTTCCGTTGCTTGTCTATCCTTCTATATTAATTTTCGTGGTCATTTCAGAGTGTTGATTTCAGACTGACTCCACTTACAGTGAAAGAAAAAACCCAGCCAGACCTTCCAAGCAAGCTGGAGTATTGAATATTTCTAGGAGGCACCTCACATTTCATGGAAATTAGCTTGATGTGACCTGTCTGTCATGGTCTCCAGGAGTCAAGCCAAGACAGGACCATGCTGGGATTGTAACAGACACAGACTCTTCACTGTCACTTGATTCTTATCTGCTTATCTCTTGCAGCATCTATCATCATGCTACTGTAAGGATGTGGCCACAGCTGCTGGGAAGTGATACTGAAGAATCTTAAGTGCAAAGAGTATTGAGGACTGGTCATGAAATGTTGTGGTCTCAACAGTTATTTCCACTTTCCCATGCTCTAAGTGATCTCCCCAGTAATGCACATAATAACCTTAAGACTTGTCATTCTAGTCTGCCCCTTTTCATATAAGCATATTTTTCTCCATTTTGTGCCATCTGTTAGTTATTCTTAACCTTTTTGCCTTCTTTTCCTCATTCTATGTTTCTTTTTAGGCATTTGTTTTCCTGTTCTCTGGCAACCGCCCACATTTCCTTCATAGTATTTCCTTCATTCTTCTTGTCATCTCTCTCTGTCTACTCTCCCTCATGACTCCTCTGCTTTCAAAATCTCCCTCATGTTTCCTACACGTGACAGCAGCCCCATACTGCAAGCACTCTTCACACTTTCTCATGGAAATGCTTGTTTGGAGCACTGAGAAAAGAGTCATCTGCCTCCTTAGAGGAGTACTCACTGGCACCATTGCCTCCAGGCTCCGGACATGTCGCTGGTCTTGCAGTGGGAATAGCAAGGCCTGCAAGTATTCACTTTCCTCATAAGAAATGACCATGTCCTTTGACCACAGCGCTAGGGCGATTTGCTTCTCACAGGGTTTGTGTTTCACAGTTGACTAGCTTTTAAAACAAATTACACAAAAAAGGATGTGTTGGGTTGTGGCTATGTTCTCTCCATCACTCCAGCTGAATATGCCAACACATAGCCAGGTTCCCTGGTTTTTCTATGGCCTGCAGGCAGGATAAAAGATATAGGAGCTGTGTTGAGCCCTAAGCCATGTACCTGACTGATCTGTACCTTCTGACCAAGCAAATGGCTCCAGCACCACATTGGTAGAAGCTTTTCTACCTCCACCATCTCCCAGACCGGTCTTTTGCAGACAATTGTGGTATAAGTCCCTCTGCTCTGAACAAACCTCAGTACTGAAGGTTTCAGAAGGGGTACACATCTAACTGGTTGGGAATGTTTGGAGGATCAGACCAGAAGAAACATATATTCTTGTGTAAGTGATATTTCCTCATATTTCATTAATACAGGAAGTAATATAGAATTTATTAGGATGAAACCCCCTATCCTTAACTCTGCTTGTTTCTGCTTTGTTTTTTCCCTTTTTCCCCCCTGGCCAGCCTCACAAGTACCTTGACCTCCCCTGCTAAATTGGGGTGGGCCCCAGAGGGGACTTCAGCACCTGGTTTGCATACTCCTCAATTCTTAAGTCACTCCCTAGCTCTTTCCAAGGCAGGTTTGCTATAAACCTGATCCATCCCCCTAAGTTGTGTGAATGTGAGCCAGCCAGTGACACTTGGCCTTGGAGCTTTCTCTTATTTAGAGGAATGTGCATGTGCATAGACTGTATGTTTAGTTTTTTCACTAGCAAAATCCTACCAAAGAAAACATGGCTAAACTTATTATCTAATGTTACCAGAGATCTGATGTGTCCTACTCACCAGCAGTGATCATATCGCTCATAAGCTGGATGATAGGAAACATGAGTCTGTCACCAAAATCCAGGAAATAAACTCTCTAACTAGAATGACGGGTTAGAAAGCTGATACTACTTTATTATGGTACTGGGTGCATGGGGGATCTCTCTGCCTAACACGCACACCGAGAAAAGACAGTTTACGGCTTATATATCTTCATTATTAACATATTCATTATAATTCCATGAAATGCCCACCCAATTTTTGTTACTCATTCATACGGCAATTTGGGTAGATAACGCTGTGGCACAGGCGCTGTAAATTTTGAGGAGTGGTCTCTGGGGGGGGGGGTGGTGGTCATTTGGGAAGAAATGCCCCTAACTCATTTTGTCCTTTCATGGAAATCTGTTAGGGACATTGGAATGTGTTTAGTCTTTCCAATTAACTACATGTTCCTGTTTTGTCTAACTTACAACCTTGAGAAGCTCCTTGAGTTGTTTTCTTTCGCAGCCATTTACCTATTTCTCAGGCTTTACCAACAGGAGGAAGGCCTAAATTGGTTTGAGAGAAGACATCTGGCTCTCTTGTTGCATACCTTCCTTATCTCTGTATCTTTTATACATGCTCTCTATCCCTATAGCCTCTATACACAGTAAAATTCTAATTTAAGAATGCTTGTAGCCCTGTCTAAGCCTCTATATTCAGTGAAATACTCATTTAATTTGGTATCAAGTTCATTTGGTCTTTTGCAGCAAGACAAGGTCAAAAATTTGCTGTAGAATGATCTCTGTATCAGTGTGTCAGAAGAAAAATAAGGTCACATTTTGTTGGAGGAGTTGGCTGAGTGTGGACATGGCCTGGTGCACAATCCCTGCTTTGAGCCAGACAGTGCTGAAGCATGGAACAACTAGGCC
>WTXV02035343.1:0-20116 GCA_009823435.2 Nymphicus hollandicus | reverse complement strand
TGGGCAACCCATTCCAATGCTTCACCACCCTTACAGTAAAGAACTTCCTCCTTATATCCAATCTAAACTTCCCCTGTAACTTGTTAATTTCTGGAAACTTTGCTTTTTATTATCCAAACACAGCAGATGAAGGAACAGTCTATCAGACACAGTCTTCATATACCTACATACATACATATCCTACCCACTCATCTCTAACTGAATCATACAAACTAGAAAGAAAAATCACAGCTTGCTTTTCCAGTACTCATACCTTGTTTATCCAGTACATGACAGCATCTTCAATGTCATAAGGTAGAACTGTAGCTTGGAAGAAGGATGAATACTGCTGAGTGCATGCAATGACTTTCTCAACGCTGACCATCTCTACAGTGTATGCCATCATAAGAGTATCGATCATGGCCAAGTGAGCACTCTAGAAAGAGAAGCAGCAATTGAAAACTACCTAATGAATTTGCAAATCAAAAGATCACTTTCTTATGTGTCATTTCTGAACACAGCTATACGTTTTCCATCTGGTTGTGAGTATCTGAATGAAAGACAAATGAAGACAAACACACATAACAGATTTGAGAATGCAATACAAAGCACAAGGACATAAACTGAAAATAAAAAAGCTGACTGCAAATTATAAATAAATTCTGCAAAAAATTAACACCAAAACCAAAGAACTGAAAATGGAAAGAACAAGCAATTATAATGATTCAAAAATTACTTCACTTTTAATCAAGCTGAAGAGATCTCAAACCTGTTACCTGAGTAAAAACAAAAAGCCCCTGCCTGATGAGTGTTATTTGTACTGGAAATAAAAGCTGAGACTGACTGGTAAACAATCTTCATCATCGTGAAAATGCTGCATTAATAAGTGGAAGTTTATCTGTTTTTAAAGGCATAATCCAGGAAGAAGATGCAATTATACTTCTTCAGTAAAAATCCAACATGTTAGAAAGCATTAAGTTTCCTTCTAGTAAACTGATCATGTTATGCAGATACAGCTATACGTATACTAGTAGATTTAAAATAAGCAGTTACTGATAAATAAAATATAGCTTCTGTTAAAAGAGGAGAGATGTTTCTCCTGGTGTCATTATGTATTGAAAGACAATGGCTATTTCACCATATGCTATAATTAAAAACACCCCGAAAAGTAAAAAAAACAAACCCAAAAACAAAACAACAACAAAACAACACAACAACAAAAAAAGAGGATGACAACCAGGATTTACATTAGATTCTTGTGACTGAATAAGAAAATAATGGCTGTGTGTAGAGGCAGTGCTTACAGCTAAACAGATTTGTTCCTGCTTCATGGTAAGAACAGCAACAGCTAAGTATTAAGCAACATCTCCAATGAACTGGAACAATTTCCAAAGACAGTATTTTTTAAAACACTGCCTTTTAAAACAGCTCACGATGCAAAGATCCCAAACACTTAACACCATCACTTCAATTCTATTAACAAAATACTCATATAAACATCTCACAAGGTAGCTGTAACAGCCATGGCAACAGTAATGAACAACATGAGTCACACAGCAATATGCTATCTAATCATTATGGTTAAGGTAGTGTATGAACAGCGTTTGTTCCAGAATGCCCAGCAGGAAAAAGATGCAAAGACCCAGCCTGTGCTGCCCTTAGTGCTTGTACCACCGATGAAAGTGATGATGCTTGTCTCAGAAGCAAGCAAAACAGATTCAAGTTTCTTTGACCAAAAATAGGAGCAATCATACTTATTTTATCTACTAAAGACATTCACAAAACTGTTCCTGACAGCCAACCTTCCTGGGATAAACTCATTCTCTTTGGACCCTGGATGTGACCCAAGTGCCCCATCTGCCACACACACTCATCCATCCTCCTAGCACAAGTAGCAGAGCTGGGCTGTGCCTCTTAACTCCTGCCACCAATGACCAGCTTATTCAGAATAAACTCTTTTCACCAAATTTATCTGCCTTATGAATTTATTTACAGACCTTCAGTGAACAACTACTGATATGAGCTCTTATGCTCATATCAGTATTCTTTCAATGAAAGACAGAGCTGGGGAGCTGGATTCTTGCCACCCGAAGTATTTAAGAAGGAAAAGACAGAGTATTGCCCATTACCAGCCTCCTAAGGAACTTGCACCCCAGTGTGAAATACGACAATTCTATACATAAATATGAAAGAGTCACTCCTTTGTTGGCCCAGCAAAGCAGTGCAGAGAAGGAATTCAGATAGGAGTATCACATTTACTACTAGTAAAGTCCTAAAACCTCGTGAGGGATTGCAGAGCTGGGTCAGCCATACAAATCCATGCAGTTCTACAGCAGTTTCCAGCTCAGACTGCAGGTTAGTATCTTCGTAGTATCAAAAATGACTTAATTATTTTCTTTATAATCCAGGCAGGATGCTCAATAGGAGATATTTTAAAAAATAGTAATAAAACGAAAAATCTGAGTTAACTTGCATTTATCACCCTGAGAAACAAACTGCAAACCTGCTATTTTTCAGTTAGAACCCCCCCCCAACTTTATTTTACAAGTAATAATAAAAAAAATTTATTAACATCTATGGATTTCTCCCCTAGAAAACTGCAAGCAACCAAATGAGACCATGAGGTAACTTATACTTAAAAAGCAGTTGTGGTTTTGGTTTTTTTTGTTTTGTTTTTTTTTTTTTTTTTTTTTTTTTTTTTTTTAAGGAGGTACAATACAAAAGAGAAAATCATTTCATTCCACAAACAACTATGCTGGGTTTCTTCCAATTATTCTGCAAAGTCAGATAAGCTGCATTCTTTTACATCTTTCAATTCACTAAGCTCAACAAAACAGACTAAATTAAAAACTGCACTACAAAAATAGAATCCTAGTCTTCCAGATACAGGGGTTTATCAGCAGTAAGTAGTACATAAAGATCCTATTTTTTGGTACATCTCTCACTGAACAGCGTATTTTAGATACAGCTAAAAAAGCAGGAGGGACAGGTCACTTGTTCAGTTGGATCCAGAGTTATGACTGAATTACATCACAAGGAAGCAACCTTTCATACCGAGGGGAAAATACAGATACTGTTCTGAGCTGGGCAGAAACAAGGATTAGCGGCTCAGCAATGTCTTCCTTCTCTGGAAAGGTCTGTAACACAGTGCCTGAAGGATCTCCCCTGGCACTGCTGATGACTGGTACCAATATAGTACCCTAAATGCTGTCATTTCCTCCAAGATGTCAGAATTCTGATATGCACCATAAAAAAAACCCTAGGCAGAATTTCATGCTGTCACACACCTCCCACATCCAGAACTGCAGCAAGGCACACTTGAATAAGTACACATGATTTTTGAATATATATATATATATATATATGAAATAATAATAAAAAAAAAATCAGTAACATCTTAAGTTACACAGTATAGGATACAAGTCCATTAGAGAAATATCTTAAGAAAAGAAAATCAACCTCAACACAGCAGTAGTAAACAGCACAGGAAGTAACACACTGTTTAATCGCAAAGCTGTTATGCAGAGATTTGGTTTAATCCAATTAAAAAGAAATTTTTTCATTCTTTGCTCAGTACACTGCAGTGGTGCAGAGTACTTAAGTCTTACATGGCACACCACAAAATAGAAAAGAAATAAAATACCAAATGCTGGATTTTTAGAGGTACTTTATTTCCTAAGACACAAACATGGGTTTGTCTTTCCCAGCTGCACCCTGCACAGAACACAAGGGTTTTAATTTACTAATCTTCACAATCTCATGTAATTACTAGTTAGTTTCTGTCCTGTAATGTAGGTTACACAGTATTTAAGCAGCTTACTGAACTGTAGGAGAAAAATTATTCTGAGCACGACTGCTGATCTGTCTGCCTAATTTTTGATTACAGAGGTTGCTACAACTCCCTTGAAGGTCTGCAAACAACTTCATTAAAAAGTGTACTAAGCAAAAGGTGTATGTGTTACTGTACATGCAGATACATAGGGATAAATACCACATATTATAGGCAGCTCTTACATTAATACTTACTACTAAGGATATTTCTCATATTTCCATTAAACAATATTCAAGACAGGAATTCTCTTTTGACCTGCCCTTTTAGGAAAATCATAGACAACACCATTTCCCACTACGGTACTTGAAGAAAGGGGAAGAAAGAAAACAGAGAATATAACTGTTATCCTCATGCTGAAATAAATAAGTGACTCTTGAGTCTTTAACTGAAAGAAGAAGTCCCATAATTTCACTATGCTTTGGGAAGATTTGATCTTTGACAGAATACGGCTTTGACAGAATATGTAAACATGCATTTCTGTTCTTACTGAAGTTTGTCATGTTTCAGCAATTTATTTTTTTGAAGATTTTTTTATTAATTTGGCCATATTAAAAAAGAAAAAAAAAAGGGTCTTCACACCAGTTCTCACTTGCACAGTCAGCACATATATTTCTAGCTAAATTCCCCATAGGTTTTGCCTACACTAGACCAGGCACTTAAGCAAAGAACAGAGATGAGATCTCTATAATTAGTTTGGTGTATATTTTTATCACCTTTGTATCGATGGTTTTGCACCTAACCAACTGTTTGTACTTGCTGAAAAAAGGGGGCTTCGGATCCAGATACTTCTCAGAGTACAGCTGGAAACAGTAACTTGAAACAGTTACTTCGAGTTAACAGTAAGGTACAGATTAAATTTAATGGGCTTCGTGAAACATTCTGAAGATACTATATAAAAGTAAGCACAAAGATTACAAATATGCTGAATGCTCCTAACAGTAATTGATCTGTTAATGTTAACTTAAAGTAGTATTTTTTAAATTACACTGAAATTTCCATAATGTTCTGCCAGTATATGCTAGTTCTTAAATTGATGTGACATTTCCTTGTACGATTATTACCACAGATTGTTATCAAGACAAAGATAACTAGAAAGAAACAAAGCAAGAAAAAGAATACAATAATTAAAGACAGAGATCATCCCACATGCAGTTTAAGGAGGCTGAGTAGTTTTAGTCCCCAGGCACTCTTTCCCTAAGACCCTCCCCTTAGGTAATCCAAGTCTCATAATGAGGTACCACCTAAATTCCAAATCTCAACTAAGAGTGGAAAATTGCAGAATTCCATCTCAGGGAAAGCACAGGCCAAGCCTTGATTCCACAGGAGGCAAGGAAGGAATTAATGAGTAGAGACAATAGGTGATTACTACAAGCTTCAGAGCTACTGCTTCAGTTCACCAACATTCTCATAGTAAAATGAAGACCCTTCTGATACTACAAAGGAAACAACAGTTTAAAAGACTTCAATCAACAAAATGGATCAGTCTAAAGTAGTCAGTTCCACCCTTTGTGATGATTTTCGGACTCAGTTCTTCTCTAGCCTCAGAGAGTACTTATGCCTTGCACAATTCTAAAATAATCTCAGTTGTCTACTTATTCTTGTCCTGCAAAGGAATGATCGCATCAAATTACCTCCTTGCTGTATTTTCATGAAGAACAAGCCCTTGACTCTGATAAGATGCTTGTTCAGCAAGAACGGGCATTACTGAGTCATGCTGAACATATTGTAGCAGGTTCTGCAAGGTTTTTACCTTCAATATTTATTATAGCGTTTTGGTTAACTTTTAAAATTTAGTAATCAATTCTATAAATATATATGAAATAAAAAAAGAATTAGTGTCAGAAGCTTGCTGAGCTAAGCATTTTGACTGCACTTCTAAGTTCTTTCACCTAAGGTTTCTTCATTATGCTTGTCAGGGAATTGAATAATTTGATCTATTAGCTCAATCCTGACTAAATACATAACAGAGATTCCCAGATTCTTTCTGAATCACATAACCAAGCAAGACCTTGCCCCACTCCAGGCCATAATGATACAAAATACCCGCATGACTCGCATGGGAATCAAGAACCAGCAAATGGTGCTAATCACATTATTTTCATTTTGTCATATTTTATAGTTTCACACTACCCACTTGGGATTTTTTCCCCTTTTAAAATATATTTAATTACTCCAGAAGCTGCCTGCATCTTATTTACCGAAAAAAGCTAGTGCCTAATTAATGGCAAAGACCATAAAGGCACTTCAGCGCCTTTATGCCAAGTATTGCATGTTCAAACACATGACATTTGTAGCTGATTGGTTAAAGTAAAATGAGAAATTAATGAAGGATAACTAAGAGCAAGATATACACATTTAGATGAATAAATAGCACTGGCTTCAAACTTCCCAGAGTATTTTGTTTTTGCAGATAATTAAGGATTTTCCCAGGTCACATTGTCAAATCCTGTTCAGATAAACCAGAAACAGAAATCTCTTACAAAAAATTATATTCTGTTACATATGTGCACCGTCTCCCTGATCTCAGACATTTAAACCAAGAACAAGCAGCAGATATAAAAAATACCATCAGAATTTCTTCTGTCACAACAATCTCCACCAATCTTTGACAAATACAGAAGTGGGAAAAAGAGAAACAGGGCTCCATTTATAAACCAAGTATATCCATATATAAATAAAAAATAGTTCCTTCTTCCTGACTCACTCATACCTGCATACTAATGACATTGAAAGCAGTGGTTTAACTTCTCTGGCAGCTCAGCTAAAATACCTGCAGAGGCAGTTATCACCAGCAAGTATCCAAGCCTGTTCTCAAAACATCTGCTGCAGGAACACTGCCTTAAGAGTGGTGCACAACTACCACTTCCTCACGGAAATGCAGGGGCAGTGACCAGACAAGCTGGATTACTACAGAATTTGGGGGGAAGAGCTCAGGTTTGAGGGATGTGCTATAAGTACATAACAAAGGAAGTTTGAAAGGGAGAGAGAAAAGAGATGGAGATCCCCACCCCCCAAAAAAATATATATGTAAGGCTGGGTATTAATTCATAGAGATGAGATTGGAGGAGAAAACAGACACATGTCTTCTTCAGTGCATGATTGGTCCTGGCACTGTGTCACAGTATGCTACAAATCCCACTGACAAAGCCACTCAGAGCCACTGCTCAGGATGTTATCAGAGCACACTAGTTTTGAAACTCTGCAATGTTAAGACTTCTGGTTAATCCTCTTCAAAGTTAAATATTAATGGCCATTTTTGAATGGCATCTTTTTTGCCCAGGTAACTGATTAAAACATGCTTTCTGATTCATCTACATTCTGTTTTACCTTTTTCTTAATAAGAAACTAGTTAGCTACTCTTACACTTTATCTCAGAATCCTTTATAAAGGATTAATGTAAAAGGATAATCTGGTGGAAGTAATGCCATCAACTTGGTATTACAACAATAATTTATGAGATTTTGCCTAAAGTAATGCAGAGGATGATATTTTACATAATTCTCAACATTTAACACATCTCCTACTGCCAGTGGCCTTCAGTTCTTATGAGCCAAGTTCTAGTAATGAGCTTTACGGCACATAGTACTAATAAGAGAGAAACATGACGCTTAAATTAGTACAACAGTACTAATAGTAAAATATCCTGGCTTGTTCACCTTACTGTGTTTGACACAACAGAGATTGGAAGGTTGATTACTCATTGCAACCAAGGATGAGTCTGTTTGAGATGGAATGTAACAAGTTACTTTCTAGCATTTGCTGGAAAGAAACTCATAAAATCTGAAAGAAAGAGCTTAGAAACTTGAAAACCTTATACCAACCCCCTTCCCAAAGGAGGTCTAACTAGCTCAGGTTTCAAGGACTTTCCCAGTGTTTGAAATACCAGAGAATCTACAACCACTCTGGGCAATCACCTAATGTCTTCCATCATGTTTAAGTTAGCTGGCATTAGTACAAAATCCCACCTCATGGTAAATAAATGGCTAAACTAAAATGTAGAGAAAGACTCTATAGCTCTCATTTACTTCAAATATCAAGATCTCAATATCACTACATTCGTATTGAGGTTTGTTTGGTTTTTTTTTCTAATAAATTTAAACTCAGAAGGCTGCTTTCCTACAAGCAGAGAGATTAAGTTAGCTGTGGTTCCCTTATTTCTCAAACCACAAAAGGATCAAATTATGTATGGACATCTCCAAGTAAATTCCAGGATTGTCTCCAAAAACCCTGCAACTCACATAAAGCCCAGCTGAACACTGCAATTTGCCATGCTCCTCTGATATAGTCTAAATGCAGAACACCTTCACTAGAAGTGTAGAAACATGCAGACTTTAACATAATTCAGCCTACCACATAAAGCCTAAGTTGTTGCAGGACTGTGTGAGAAACTGAAACCAAACAGGATGCTGTCTTCCAAAAGGGGGAAACAGGCGTGAGTTTCTACATGAAGAGCAAGTATAAAACTTTCCTACATTTTCATCAGAAGAGGCTCCTTATAATTTTCATTCTGCTTTTGTATGTATAACCTTATGTGTAATTTTTTAATGTTTCATTACTAACACTGTGGCGAGATGGCCGCATCTGCAGAGTTCTGGAACTGACCTTCCAGGATAAGATTTTAATTCCTACATTCTACTCAGTTTCCTCAGGAAATGTGCCTCCCAGATAGAACTCATGTGAGACTCCTGCCAAGACACAATACTGGACATACAGACCTAAATTACTTGGGGAAGGCATTTTAAGAACAACTTCTTATTATAAACAAGAGATTTGGGGTTTTGTTGCAAAACACATCTCTGATTGAGAGGTGACCACCCTTTTTTGGTATAAATTTGTATTTTTATTGTATGTTGGAGAAATATAACTATTAGCATCTTGGACAAAACACAAACAAAAAAAATAGTGTTGAGGCTAATGCCTCTGACTTGTAAACATTCAAGACCTACAGACAACTTCATTTTGTCACATGCCAAATATCACCATCTTCTTATAAAGCTGCTGCTCAAGAACCTATGAAACGTTTCTGTGATTTTTGTTAAACTAATAATGTATGAAAATCTGTTCTTAGAACAGAAAAGTAAGAATCTTTCTTGGACTTAGCTCTCTTTGCTAATCTAGGAAAACACTGGCTCGAGAACTCAAAACATGATGCCTGCTCATTCCAACATACTACCTTTAAAAAGAGGAAAACAAGCTTCAATTTTTGTATGAAGATATAATATGAAATCTTCCTGCATTTGCATAAGAGCAGGCTTCTGGTAAATTTCTTTGTTTCTTTATTAACCATAAAAAAGGCAAAGAAATAAGGTCATGACACTCATTACTGTAATGGCAATTACATTAAGAGTAAGAGTTATTTGACCTTTTCCTCAAAAGTTTGAAGGAATAGCACTTACAGACTGTAACACAGCACAGCCAGACATGAGAGGGAAATTGACCTCATCAAACATTTTCTTCTAAAATAACAGCCAAGGTTAAGATTTCCCAGTCTCTTACTTAAATTAACTCTATCAGCTGTGTTAAAGAAATTAAAACAGACACAGAAAATTACACTCATCACACAAAACCTGTTTTTCTATGGTCGTTAATGTAGTAAAACCTTGTAAGTGACAAGCTGCTAGCTAACAGCATAACTAAATTAGACAGCTGACCAACATCTTTTTTTTCTACTTATTAAAGGATTGTATCAGGTCAGCCACAACAGTGTTTGCTAAACAAGGACATGAGGACGTGGTCCAGAGTGGTGTTACGGTAGAAGTGCATTATGGTTGTTTTGATAAATATATTCAAATATTCAAAAGCCTTTCCACTTGTAAGGTCATTCTGGACTAAAAGCCAAGCTTTGAACATATCTCAAACCTCTAAAGTAAGATAGGGCTTCTTCAGATAAAGACTCATATATATGTAAACACACACACAGAACAATTATTTTACTGTAACAATTATTTTATATGTAACTTATAAAGAAAGAGCAATCCGCACACCATCACAGAGATCATTCTGCTCTACGAGTAATCCTTCTTAACAGATGACTTGCACCCAGGGGTGTTAACTTCATCCACTGCTGTAGACTTCTGCAAGATATCTGGCTGTAGCTCCCATCACTTAAAGCTTCTGCTAAGCATAGGGTCATACAGGCTATGTCTGCATCAGGAACTGCTGCATATCAACAGGAGCAGATTGGTAGACAGAAAAGGGTTGTGCTGAGGACAAGATACCTACTATGCAGGCTTCTGTTGTTATCCATCAATCCACTTTGAAAATAACCTGGAATTTAAGCAGTCTACTAGTGAGGCAATGGACTGTCCTTCTATCAGCTTTTCACAAAAATGGAAAGGTCAATGAAATAAAAGCTCTTCTTAAAAATTACTTTGGTGAAGGCATAAAAAATAGTTACAGATATGGTACCATCTTCAGGAAGTACATTTTCTTTCTGTTCAAAACTTTCTGTTCAAAAATGAAAAGGGTAACTAGCTTGTGGCCTACACCAAGACTAGAACGCTCTTTTCCAAAGAACTAAGACAGAACTAGAGACTACTTCTCATTTAACTGGCAACCAAGGTAAAATGATGCCAGTTTTCATCCTTCACAAATATCTGTTTGTAAACTGACACGTTATGGCATGAAAATGAAGTGGAAAAGTCCCTTTCTTCCACCTCCCTTAGGTAATGAAATAACTGCCAGTTTTCTAAGTCTATTTAAGGATTAAAACAATAAACCAGACAATCATGTTCTCATTCCTCATGCCTTTTTGGTTCATAATGTTATTCCAGGAGGTGCTACATGATGAATAGTTCTCTAAACAGTAAAGTCAGTTGCAGCAATAACCTATTCACATTGTAATAAACAACTGTTTTCTTTGGCAAAACATCACTCCTCCTTTTCTCCCGAACTTAGCCAAGCTGAATAAGGAAAGCACAGTGATAAACAGAACAAAACAGAGAAAATAGCTCAACAGAAAAACCCAATACAGAAACCTGAAAAATGGTTAACTCCTTTTGTTTTTGATGTAATACATTTCAATGACTTAAGATGGCGATTACTAGATTGTAAGTATTTGCTGTGCTCCCATGAACAGGAGTAAATACCAATAGTATTATTTGAAACCTCTGCTACAAGCACAAGATACGTCAACACATGCTGTCCAGAAACCACACAACCCCTTCCTCTAATGATAAAGCCTTTGCTTTAGCATAAGGAATGACCCCCATTTATGAACCTCAACTATTAAACCACCTTGTTAACTGGAAAGAGGAGGGGAAATGAAGGGAGGAAAGGAACGGGTAAGTATTCTATAGCTGTCTTTTAACGACAGATTAAGAGACCACCAACTGTAAACATTAAGTCCCATCAGCAGTGACACATTCTACCATGGAAGGATCAGTACAGGCCCCATGAAAGTGTTAAGTAGGGGTGTAGCATGTTTCATTGATTAGCTACATGGTTTTGCCAGTCAATAGAGTACAACCACAGTACAAAAATCTTTGCTGGGCAGTTTGCGTGTTGAACATTTAAAAGTACTGAGAACAGTTTTTTTGGAAGAGTTGCAGAATAAGGTGGTGTAAATAGTAAGGACTGCAGAGCAATGATATCACGCCAGGCCAAAATCTGTGGAGAGGTACTGCTTTAAGAACTTAATTGATGGGGTTTTTGATTGGACTAAATAAAGTAGGAATTCTTGTTTCCTGAGTTTTCTTAATGCCTTATTTTGCTCTGTGTTTTAAGTCTGTGTGCAGTTTGTGCGCTCTCTCTCTCTCTCCCCCCTCCCTTGTTCTCATTAAAATTATAAAATTGACTGACATCTGTTCTTTCTTTTCAAGCATCCAAACTCTGTAATCCCGTAATCCTTACATGAGGCAGACAATTACTGAGAAACTTCTGTGAACTGTGCGTAAGACAAATTACTGGACATTTTAGCAACCAATTTAAAATCACTGGCTTCAAATATGTTATATCAGAATTGAAGGCAGAATCTGTAACTTACATTACCTAAATACCCAAAAGACCATTTATCTAACCTAAACAGCTGGCTGTCTGCACAGGCAGGTCTATCTGTAGTATTTAAAAAAGTAAATATCAATATTGTGAGAGTACAGGAAGTAATGGACACTATTAGAAAAACTGGTATATAATCCTCACTAAGAAAAAAACATTACAGCACATTTACTGGTCACAGCTAACAGGCAGTATACATAGCAGTGCCTACCTGATCATCGAAAACGCATGATAAATCTAAATCAGTAAGCAAAGTTTTAGCAAAGAAAATTCCTACAGTACACATTATAGATATAAACGCCTGGGCAGAAGAACTTAATCTGGGCTAAAAATTAAAACTCCTCAATATTTTTAAGTGTGCTTTATAACATAATTTAGACAATTTGGGGATTGCTTCATAATGTTAACTATTCTGAATATAGGAGGTATAATGGTAAGTTTAACTGTGTTTGCTCAGTTGGTTTCTTACTTCTTAGTATTTTACTCTATTATAAACAATGAGGATTTTAATTTATTTCCTATACTTTTCCATTGCTGGCAAAAATTAATCTTATAGCCATTAAGAAATACAAACACACCCCGAAATATCATACACTTGAATGCCAAGTGATACAGATTTTGATGCTAATCAGTCCTTTGGTTAAATTGCCATTTGCAGCGTTTTCATGGTAATCAAAATTACAGGAAACAGCACAAGAAAGTGTTAAAATTACCCTGATATTTATTTTTTGGTTTTTTGTTGTTATTCATTCCAAGCAGGATAAGAAAACAGATGATGCTACTCTGCAGAACACTTCAATTTATTTTTTCACCTCATCTCTTTGCTGCTCCAGATTATAAAGGGTACTCATTATCACTGCTATTCTCTTAGGTAGTTTCCACTTGAATTACAACATTTTGCAGTGTTATCAGTTGTATGTTCTATGTTACTGGAAATACATTACGAAGTTAACTATCATGTATAATAGCTACCTCTTTGGCACAGGATTTTTCCCTACCATTCTTAACACTATCTACTTTCTTTTTCATTTTCTTTCTACTTTCAATTTCTTTTGCAAGCGCATTCTTAAAGTAGATACTGTTGATAGCTTGCTATCTAATTTCCACTCTTTACATCAAGGCATAATCAAAACCTGCCAAAACATTAAAACGGTTGATTTTAATCAATGTAACCTGCATTAAAACTAAAATTGTGATTTGTAATTATTTTTCAAATCATTATTAACATGGACATACAGCTCACCGTATTCATGCTCAAACACAGAGTAGTTGCCAGTTTGAAATATTACTTAAGAGCTATCATTAAAATTCTTTTCCAAGTTGTGTTGGGTATATATGCACACACAGCAAGCAAGGCAGAGGCACTACAGAGCTCCAAGAAACAACATAGGCTAGATGAATGCCAAGCTGACAAGAGAATGTACATACACACGGCTTCTCCCTAAACGGAAGGCATTGTGAATTTTTAGCTTCCAGTAATGTGTACCTAGTATATTAAATGCAGCTACAGTGGATATAATTAAAAATTTATTTTATTATCCCACAGCAAATCAGAGGAACAGGAACAGAAGTGAGAGATCTCAGATGACTGCATAACTATTTCACAAATGTACAATTATTGACAGAGATCAATCGCACATGCACCTATAGCATCACTTTAAGTTTCATAAAGACAATTTCAAACTTTCATACTGCTGCAAAGGAAAATTACAAGACAAAATCAATTAAAATGAACTAATAAGAACATTCATATCAGTACACATGCCTTCTGCTGTGTCTGGCATTCTTCCTGTTCTCTTTGCACCTGGGCGCTAAATAAATACTGGCCACCAAAAAGCATATGGTGTAACACTTGCTGTATAGTTCAGGTACTTCAAAATGAAGTATCAAATCCAAATCACTTCATTTTGATTGTGCCTTTTGCAGACGACAAAGTAGCTGTTTAATTCAAGTTACTCATTGAAAAAATAGACAAAAACCAGTTTTTCACTTGCAGTGAACAAGCACACCTGACCAGCCACTACAGACGAAAGGAACATTAACATCCATCACTCCTTTCTTCTTTGTGCTTAATCACTTGTAACTTCCTTGTACTATTCCAGGGTGTGCTGTCACACAGCAGGAAATACGCTTCCAGCTCCATCCTTCACCCAGGCTGGAGAGCAGCAAATCAGGCTGTGTGCTGGGACTTTAAGGCTGTGGCAGGAAGCACTTCTAACAAAGTTTGCTGTTCAGATACCAATTTCCCATTCAGATACCAGTTTCCCATGTCCACTGCAGAAAAGGCTACAAGCTGGCTGGCAGCCAACTGGACCATACTGATCTACCAGACAGCTTTGACTTAACCATGAAATGAATCAAAGTAAAGAGAAGGCATGATAATAGTGATTCTTCCAACTTTTTACCTAGATTCTACTCAAAACACTTTCGTCATTCATTAACATGACCTTTACAATGGCTTTTGAATTAATCTCTAACTGAGTATACTGGGATTCTCTTCACAAGCTATAAATTCTTTTGGCAATTCTAGGTGTATCAATGACAGAATACAGAAGTTATTTTGAATACTATCTTTATCTTAACTCCTTGGGTTTTGAACAAAAGCGAAAAGGATGTTACAGTGTAGGACAGGCCAGGGACTGGAAAAAATAGGTATTGGCAAAGGAAGCATGCAGTCACTAAAACATACTAATCTGAACAAGCTGATATAAAATCTAAGATTCCTTAAGTTTCACCACTAAGTGTATGCAAAATACAATCTGCAGATGCTTCTCATCTATTAAATGATGTACAAGGCATATGACAGCCTACTATTACATCAGTTACTGAATTAAATCCAATAGTATAGATTTACACTGTGTCTACAAGTTCTGATGATGGATGAAGTGCTTGCTCATCTAACTTCATGCAACAGGATTTCAGATCTTGTTTTTATTGCTGTTCTAAGATTATGATGGGAGGGTAAGGAAAAAGAAAATAAATTCATTACTTTCTCAGAAGTCCCCTGGCAGACAGCTCACTGCTTCACTCCTCTGTTCAGTAGTTTTGTGATCTCTAACGCCTGGATGTTTGCCTTCAGATTGTCATGTCTGTCATAACACCTCATGTTGCAGACACAATCAAAAGTCAATAGATGTCAGTTTTAAATGTTACAAGTGCTACCTAATGCTAAATGAACTAAAACTTAATGTTCTTTGCATTCGTAATGTCTTATTTCCTTATGTGCAGATTCAGCCCAGTGACACTTATGTTTGTTCATATATACACACATACAAATACATCTGTAGGAACAAGCTGTCAGAGTAGCTTTGAATGTACATAGAATATAATGTTACAATAGGTTTTAAAGAGAATGAATCAGTCATTCAGACATTACCCTTATCCCCTTGGGATGTGCATGAAATATGTTGTCATATTTAGGGACTAACAACCACAGAACGAAAACAACATCATGCTTTTGCCAGCGTCTCAAGACTACTAATGAAAATATCACTCCAGCTTCCTTAGCTTTCCAGTATTTGGTATTGCCATTATTTTTTTTCCTTTTTGTGCACAGTAAGTTACAGAAATAATATTCCCAATTCAGTTTTTACAGATACTGGTGTCGATATTAATAATTCTTTCATTTTAAACAGATTATTTTTACAGAGTAATCAATCACTACAAACACCAGTTGTTTATTTTTCCAGGCATTTGCTTAACAAGTCTTGCTCACCTGTTCATGAACTCAGGACCTTTTCTTTCCACTGTTACCATGGTCCAATATGAAAATTTATTACACTCTGGTGTTTCAACAAGACACTGGATACAATTATTTAAATAATGAAAACTCTATCATAAAGACTGATAATCAATGCAATGCCAAGATACAGTAGTCAATGTATCTGTATTTTCAAATATACTGCATATAATTACGGTAGAATATGCTGCTTGATGATATAAAGACAAACAGTTCTTTCACAAAAATAAATAAAAATTATAGATAGGCCAAATCATAGTTTTCTCTCTCAGACTCAAGGTTTTATTCTGTATTTGAATATTACAAACAATAAACATTTTCACTGAAATAGTCATCAACCCTACTTTACCTACACAATCTAATCCAGGGGAAAACAAGTGACCTACCAACCTTTCAAATTTCACCTCAAAATATCATTTAGGTCTTTCAAAGAAAAATGTCACAGTTCGGCATAAAAAGAAGAGAAAACAAGCAAAATTGTGGGGTAGATGTAAAAAAGGAAGAATAGCTTCAACATCCAAGAATTGTAGATGAAGCTTGTTGAAATTTCTTCGGCTAAAAATATTGTAGAAAACAGTGATTAGCATGTAGTCACAGTATTTGTAAACACATTTTAAACACCAACTAAAACTTCATTGTTAATTTCAGCTGGAATAAAACTGGAAAAGTTCATAAAAAGAAACAACCTGGTATGCTGTTTTAGTAAATACTATCTGCATAAAAACATTCAGCCTTTTCAACTGAAAATTAAGTAGCAGTTTTAAAGTCTAGGTGAACCGTACAACATTGTACAGTTGTTAATGTATTTGTCACACTAAAACATCAACGTACAATTCTGTTATTTTTAAACTAGCTTTTCTAATAGATCTTATTTGAGGAGTTTGGTAATACCTATTTCAGGTCATAGATAAAATCCGGGATACACACTCACTTATATTTTCTAGTACTTTAACATAGATTTACATAACATTATTTTTTCTTCAAGAAAGCCTACACCTTGAGACAGTATTTAGCATATTTCTAGGCTTGAGACAGTATTTAGTGAAAAAAGAAAAAAAAACAACCCACAAAACCGAACACTCAAAAAAATCAACAACAGCAAAAAAAGCCCACCAATAATGTACCCCCCAGTTCAAGGTTTTTTTATTCCTCATACTGAAGCAATACTTCAAGATTAAATTCTCTGAAAGACTCTAACACTCTTGACAAATATTTCTATTTGTCAGTGTCAGTTTTTCTGTTCATTGAAAACTTCCAATCTATCTTCCTACATATGGACCTACTACGAGTGCACTGAAATAAAGTCCTGAAGGTACTTCACTGCTAAATTTGTACAGAAAAGCAATTTCATTGCTCTGTAGGTCCTGTACTTTGCTGATTAAAAACTAAGAATGAAGAAAAGGTCTTCTCCCCCCCACATAGTGCACATCAGCTCAACACTTCTCAATGGAAGGCCTTTCCTTGAGCTGTGGACTTCATCTTGTTACTTCGCGAAGTTAACCTTTGCTTAAACATTTTGTGACTGAATCCCACTTGAAATTGGTGTAATATTAGTAACTGGTATCAGTTATCAGTTTAATGTATTACTAGACTAACATTAAGTAATAAACCTTAGAAAGTTCAATTATTATAATCCATAGTTCTATTTAGTATTTTCCCGTTTTAATCAAAATCCATTATTTTGCCCCCAGAAATTATGACAATAAGGTAAGAGATAATGGCAGGTCTAGCTGCCAACACATTAGCAACGTATTATTTTAATCTGTAAAGTACCACGTACGCTGATGCCATTGCAAGAAGCAGAGGAGGAGAGGTGGGAGTTATGCTGTGGGAGAGAAAAAAATTGTCATCCTTCTAGAAAAAGATATTCCTGGCAATAGGTTTTATCACGCCATGCCTACACATTGATCTGGAGGTCTCTGTTTTATTGGGGTTGTCACAGATTGATGGTGCCCTTTAGATAATATAACTGAAGCATTTTCAGGAAGAAGTTGTAAGCACTTGACTCTGGTTATCTTT
Source organism: Nymphicus hollandicus (assembly GCA_009823435.2). Lineage (NCBI taxonomy): Eukaryota > Metazoa > Chordata > Aves > Psittaciformes > Cacatuidae > Nymphicus > Nymphicus hollandicus. The sequence continues at coordinate 2,552 of WTXV02035343.1, read as the reverse complement.
TAGTTGCAAAAAGGAAGAAAGTGGAAAGAAGTTAAGTTGCTCTGTGACAATGAAGCTTTGTGGATTGATGTGGATTGATGGCCTGTGTGTTCCGGTTCAGCAAGTTCACTTCCTTTCCTAGCCAGCCATCACTCTAAATTTCCCCAAAAGATCCAGTTCCCATCCCAAGCCCTTTGATCTCTCCCATTTTTACTTAGACCTACATCTTGAGGGTTTGCCTTCAACTAACCTCAATATGCACTGGCTCAGGAATGAAGCTCATTAGAGTCTATGGCTGTTTGGTCTGCATTTCAGCCTTTCCTTTGGCAAAGGGGTGAATTTGAATCACTCACCTTTAGCTCAGTGGATACCTCCAATAAGAGCTTGCACAAGAAAGAATGTGTAAAATAAATAATCAACAGAAGATAGATACAGGCCATCCTTAAGTGGAACAAAATACAAAATCAAAATACCATTTGACTAGGATTAAACTTGGAAAATTAGACAATCTTTTACATTTCTTTTCACAGAAAGGTACAGAAGCAATGCAGAGAACAAGAGATCTGCAGTGCATGCCTCCAGGAAGACTTAAAGGCAAATTTAGTTGGTGGTTATACAAAAAGAATGGTATTGTTCCAGATAAAATAACTAGCAGGAAAAATTCTAGATGGCTACAGTTTGGGTAAGACAACAAAAGCAACAATACGATAAAACAATAATATACTTAGAAAAAATACGAAAACAGTCTTGCATGATTTCAACTTCAATTTAGCCATCAAGATGGTAGCCAAGATGAATATTCTCTAAAAGTAACTATGAACCAAGAGCTTTCTGCAGTAAAAAGCAATGTAACTGGCAGGAGAAACATTCAGTTATCACCCCAGTGAATGGGGTACCTTCTTATGTGACACTAAGTGCTGGAAGGCTTTTGTGTTGCTGTCCAAGGTTTCAGCCTGAGGAAGATGGCTACTAGCTCAGTTCTTTGAAAACTGAGAACACTCATTGTGTTTAAGGACAGGAAATAACAGCCTACAGAGACACATCTTGCTTCTATTATGAGTATAGTGACCTCCAAGCTATTACTAGTATCTTTCATTTTATTCAAGAGAGTTCTACCTCCGTCTTCTAAAATGTTTATTAATTCTTGATAGCCTTTGGATTATCTATAAATCTGCCAATTTCATGCATAACTTAATCTTCATCTCAGGGTCTAGAGCAAATGGAGAAAAAATATTAACTTTTTAAAATTACAAAAGGATGTAAAAACAAGCTCACTGTGCATATTGAGCTACTCTTTCCATACCTAAGAACACTGGGAGCATTCCAAAAGACTAGAAGAAATGAAACAATGGATATATTCTTTTAAAGTCAACAGAACACAAATAATTAAGGCCCCACATCCTTCTTCTGGCCTCACGCAAAATAATTTCAAAGGCAATAAGAAGCTTGATATAGATATATAAAAATGATTAATATAAAGATAATTCTAATTAAAGCATGAATTTATAGAACATAAGGCATTTTTTAAGTTCACTCATAAGTGTAACTGAAAAGTTTAAAGACTGTCATTATGAGTGCAAGGCGTTTAACGTGATACTAATACATTCTGATTAAATAGAATTTTTAATGCTAGATACATTAAACTTATTCATAATTTGGTTAACTAAGCTGAAAATATAACTCTGAGCACAGAATCACCAATGAATATTTCCAAGAAAATTCATCCCTGTGGTGTAGCAGCCTGACGTTTCTGACTATTTTTACCAGTGACCTGGAAAAAAAAAACCTCACCGCTGATCAGGTTTAAAGAGAATGCAATTTATGGGTAAAGTAGCTAAGGAAGAAGAATCGGAGGAGTAGAGGGATCAGTTCTCCCTCTAAATTTGGGAGGGTAAGAAGTGAATCAAATAAGGCACATGGAAATGGAGCTACCTTACCCCCCAAAAATATAAAATGCAAGCTATAGTAATCAGAAAGGTACTATCCTCTCTAGTAGAGGAAAGGTTTAAAGTTGTTTAAGTAACCTAAAATAATTCACACTACAGCCATATGTATGATAGGAGCATAATTGTGTTTAAGACATGAGATCTTGTTAGAACAAGCATTATCCTTCTCCCTCCTCCATAATCAGTACAAGCCAGTAATACCAAGCCACATGTAGCCTGTGACTTAAGTTCTCAGTTTCCCTATGTTCAGGGAACACCAGAGAAATTATCCCTTTATGCCTAGAGGCATACAGGTATTACTTTAATCGTTTTGTTTCGTGGTTGAGAGTACATAGGACTTCGGCAGGTTTGGTTTTTCCCCCCACAGCTTTGACCTGGAAAAATAAGAAATTTTAGGCATATGCATGGGCTGACTTAGTGTCCTGGGTTCAGCAGTGAAAGTTATTTTTCTCTTCTTAGTAGGTGGTGCAGTGCTATGGTTTTGACTTTCAGTTTGGGAAAAACACTGATAACACTGATGTTTTCAGTTGGTGCTAAGTAATGTTTACTTTGACCAAGGACTTTCTGAGTCTCATGCTCTGCCAGGGAGGAGGGGAAGCCGGGAGGAAGCAGAGACAGGACACCTGA
>WTXV02035341.1:0-12281 GCA_009823435.2 Nymphicus hollandicus | reverse complement strand
TTTTTCCTTTCTAAAAGGCTTTTCTTCCTTTAAAGAGAACAATAAAATAAAATAATTTAAATCTTAAAAACCCCATAGAACTGATTTCACTCCTATATTGTTGTAAGAGTCAATCCAAATAGCATTAACCTATTCTAAATTCCAATAAAACCTTAATCTACATAATAGAGGTATTCCTCATATATACATCATAGGTACATAAATACTTTCATTGCCTTGGTTTATGCATGTTATTTTCTCTTGTAATGAACCAATCACATTTTTCTTTCCTAATTCAAGTTATTTCTAATACATTTCATTTTTCTTTGTCACTGTAATTTTAGGGTCTTAAAAGTGATTTCCCTTGGACTACTTATTTTCTATACTTTTACCTTTTCAGTAACATAAATACCTGGCAAGATATCTAATTTAGTGTCCTGGGTTCAGCTTAAACCACGACAATCAACCAATAAGTAATGTAGATAATTGCATTGTCCTTTGAATGTGGTGTACCTTTATTAATTCTTAACCTGTAAAATTATTCTGAAGTATTCTTCATCTAAGGATATTAAAATGCATCTATGCTTTTTCTGATATCCTTTGTAGATGTTTTTGTAAACTGGAAATGGTTAATGGCTTTTCCAGGAGGTTGGGATGGGCAAAATTCACAAATCAAATGGGATAGAGGGAATTAAAAACATTAAAATGCCTGGCTTAGTAACACTGTGCAAAGTGTCTATAAAGATTATGCAACAGAAGTCATAATTAAGGTTTCTAGCAAAGTTTTATAGGTAATATTTCTCTTTTAACTATTTTGTAAGATACTTTACTCCTAGCAAAAAAATGCCACAAATCTCTTGTTTTGTCTTCATGGCAGCACATCATAAACACAAGAAACCAGCTAGCTCCCCACAGTAGAGAGAGAGAGATACTTGTTTATAAAAAGAAAACATGTTGCAAGACAAATGTATCATGAGTTTCCTTTCCAGTTGACTTAAGACAAGCTAAATAAATAATACCTTTCAAATTGGTAATATTTTGTGCTAGTCACCAACTGTTTTCTGGTTTTGTTTTTAAATACTGTGGTCAAACATCTGTTTTATAGATGTTTAGAAAACAAGGTATTAGATAATTTTCTCTGATGAATGAAATGACATACCTATTTACATTATGCTTAGAGATTTACAAAAACAATTTGCAACTCATTCTACCCTCGTCTGTTACTTCATTTATGCCACTTGTTATTTTCAAGCAGAGGCTTTTGCTAGATGTGTGATCTTAAAGTTCAGTGGCAGCAGCTCTTTTCTCCTTTAAATTCTGCAGAACTATATTGCTGCATTATGAATACTTCCCTCTAATGCTGTCAGGAAATTAGAAGGGAAACTTAGATTTTTTTTTTTTCTGTTGTGGTGAAATCATTTACATCTCTTAAAACTTTTTTACAAGCAGAAGTTACTCACAGGTAAAAATGTAATTGTATGCTGTCAGCTACTGAATCAACTGATGTTTTTTATTGGCACTATAAAATAATGAGAATCACTGTACCAGAATTCACTAGTGAATGCTTCTGATGCAAAAAGTGAAAAGTAATATGAGAGGGGAACAAGCTCTACACTTCAAATTATATTGGTCAGTGTAATATTGGGTGGTTTTAACCATCACTCAATTTTGTAGATAAAGGAATATAATTTTGACTCGAAAGCTGTGGGTATTGCTTTAATACTTACTAGCTTAATGAATATTTATGGGTGAGGGCCTGAAAGTGAAAGTTTTTGTGGTATAGTTGGCAGATTCAGTCCCAATACAAGATGTGGAAAAAAGCATATTGATTGTAATATTATTATATTATCTTAAAATTGTTACATTAAAAAGTCTTTAAAATGGCTCTAAATAATTACGGAGCCACCTATAAATTCCCCGTAGCTTTTGACTGTTTCACTGTATGTTTCATGGTCTTTTTCCAGTCTTATACTTTCACATACTTTTCAAGAAGGATGACTAAAAGCAGTTGTGCCCTATAGCGTAACCTTGCTTTACAGGCAGAGGTAAGTGATATCTTATTTTGGCAATATATTTCTATCCCAGTCCCCATTTCACTTATGTGGGCTGGCCTATCTGCTGTGTCAGAGGATATGTTATGGTGTGTTTAGTACCTTTTAATGTTTTTGAATTGAGCTCATTTTCAGTGATGTGTGAAGATTTCTTCCTCAACCCAAATCTTTCCTTTGTTACCTTATGGCAAAATTTTATTTATTCCTTTATGGAACTATATCCAGGATCACCAAATTTATTGACTGAGAAAATTGAATGGAATGCAACTACTCAATATTCTTACCAAACTTATTTCTTAGACTGAATTTCTAATTTGGGTGTTGATCTCTATGATTTCCTGGAGAGGTGTGAGTTTTCTGTCCTTGGATATTTTCAAAGACTGACTATAGAAGCCTGTGAGCAACTTGATCTAAATATGAAGTTAGCTCTGCTTTGACTCAATAGCTAGGTGGTTGGACTAGACTATCTCCAGTTGTCTTTTACAACCTAAATTACTGTTTCATTCTAGGTAGATGAACATTCTTTAGATCACAAAGGGGAAATGTATGTATAAGCAAAACCAATGGAAGTCAATCCCTGAAGTAAGCTCTTTTAGGTAGTGTTTTCTACCTACCACTGACTGACTGGAAGCATATATAGCTTTTTAAATGTTAATAATTTAGTGTTAATATAGGCAACGTTTTAACAATTCTGATTCAGAAAGAACCCTGCAGTTGCTACAAACTAACAGATTTCTGGAATTTAAGTTGAGATATTGGGGCCTTTGTGAAGTTGGGTGAGGTAGATCAGTAGAAGCTTTGAGGAACATGGAAATTACAACTAGGTCATTTGATTAGGAGTCATCTTTCCTATGTGACTGTGACTTTTTCACTGCAGTGGATAAGGGGTGTGGTAACTATTGAGAAACCAAGCACACTGCTTTGATATAGTATTTGAAGCACAAAACACAGTTTAGAGTCTCTTGAGGTAGTACTTGGTAAAAGTACAAATATTTTTAGTATAAAGTGCTGGGGAAAGGTTTTGTAGGTTTGACTAGATGAGGAAAACAAGTACCTTGCAATTTTCTGGACATAATCACTGCATAGACAGAATTGAGAATGTCAGGATTCAATCTGAAGCCAAAACTGCCATTATAAGTATTGAAACATGCTATCAGCTCATTAGGGACTGTATCTTTGCTGACAACCACAGGTGTGGACCTGACAAGGTAGAGGCTGCTGCAGATCACAACCTTGGTTTCAGCTGTCTGATCTTAAGGCCCTTTCAAACCCTAACTATTCTATGATTCTATGATTCTATGTGTTTGGAGACCTAGTGAGTAACACTGGAACAGGTTGCCCAGAGAAGTTGTGGCTGCCCCATCCCTAGCAGCATTCAAGGTCAGGTTGGACAGGGCTTGGAGCAGCCTGGTCTAGTGGAAGGTGTCCCTGCCCATGGCTGCGGTTTGGAACTAGGTGATCTTTAAGTTCCCTTCCAAACCAAACCAGTCTATGATTCCATGAAACACATATGAGAGGGAAACAGAGACCAAATAGAAGAGAGGTCATGAAAAATACAAGATGATTCAGATGGTCATTTGATTGAAAACTTTTATTAATATGTATATAGAAGCATCAGAGGTGAAGTTCTGGAAGTAAGTAAGTAGGTAGATAAAGCAACGTTACAGGCAAACCTGGAATATTTTCTCATATGTCATTTACGTTGCTTGTCCAGAAAGAAAATTCAGTTATCACATTGTCATCTGGGCAGTAAGGCTTTGTACCTTGGGTAGCTAAATCAATAACTAGAACTGCTGAAGCTTTATCAATTGTGAGGCAGTGGGGAGGAAAAAGAAAGTAGTATGCAACAAGCTATTCATGAGCAAGAGTATATGTAGAATAGGGAATTGCTTTTATCATGGCTATGGAGGAATAACATCAAAATTTAGAAGTAAGTGGGTTCCCTTGTATTAACTTTCAGATGGGTGCATCAGTAGTGGATTAAATAAAATAATGATGCAAATCACAGTTGTACCATATTGTATGTAATTTTATCACTTTAAATAAATGTGACAAAAGTGGTGTATGATAAATAGATTCCCAGGTGAACATGCTTTAGCACAATTATGTCTGGGGGTTTGGTGAACTCTCCTTCTCAAATGTAGTTGTTAAAAGAACAGAATATTTTAAGGAATAAAGATAAGGATTGCCTTGACTTTTTATCTCTGTTCAGTGTTCAGGCATAAAAGGAAAATCTATCAATTCAGTCAGAAGAGTGGCAGTCCTGTATTTAAGTCTATAAACGAGTAGACCAGAGGAACAGCACCCCTAGAGAAGTCTGTAGTTTTGCGTATTCTGCCTTTCTCAGAGATGTTGTTTCTTTTCCCATGTCTTGGATGTGTCTCAGGAATGAATTGCAGACAGAGTGCAGACAAAAATAATAATATTTCCCAAGGCTTGCTTGTAGATCTTCCTCTTGCTGAAGGTTTAAAAAAAAAAAAAAGCCAGAGGGTGTTTCGGAAGCAGATTGATTCATAATGCAATGAATATTGACCGGAGTATTTGCTAATGCATTCATAATTTTGACTAGAAACCAAATCTTTTAGTAAAAAGATAAAAGCAAACTTTTAACAAAACAAGATATCCTGCTGTGTGGCCAAGACTTCAAAATGAAGGAAAAGTGGTTATGAGTAGGAACAAAATTGCATCATCAGTTTTGAATAACAGTAAACATTTAATTTCCCCTTATAGTAACTCTAATAATTTACTCTTAGATTTTAAGTACTGTGACTTTTTACAATGATCCACGTGTCCTGCTTCACACAGAAGGAGCATTTTATGAGATCTTGTGTTTCTTGTTCTTAGGGGCAAATCCTTTCTGGATTACGTACAAACTACTGTGTTTCTGCTGTTGGCTTCCAAACTAGCAAGTCACCTCATGGTATGAAAGTCAGGTATGAGACTAGAAAGTGTGGGGCTGTAAACAGGGCCCTGGAAGGGGATGTCTGAGTCTGGACAGGTGTAAGAATTGCCTTTTGAGTTGAGCAAGTACAATACACAACTACAAACAAAAAGTAAACTAAAATAAAATAGCAAAGCAATCATAAGGTGTCTGACTGACTTACTACTCTCATCTCCCAACCTAGACTATGTAGTGAAATCCATTAGTTTAATATGCTGCAAATTTTTGGTAGCACATTAAATTGTAGGAACACTGAAACACTTGAAGCAGACAGAACTATGCCCTAAAAGTCCAAGGAAGCTGGCGCCTATGCAAGACGGTGGCCAAAGTTTTACGACTGCATGGGACTTGGTAGATGGAGGACTTCTTTGGCTTTACAAATGTGAAGGGGAATAAATAAGAGGAAGTTATGCAGAAGAGGGAAAACATAGTTTCCTGGAGGCAGTTAATTTCTTGAAGAACCAGCTGTAATTTCAATAGTGGATTTTATGGACATGTAAAAGAGGCCTGAACATTTCAGGTATTTTTGGCTGGACATAAAACACTGTAGGGTTGATCCACTTCTAGAAAAAAATAACTTCGTATTAGTTCTATCTTGCTTTACAGATCTTTGTAACTACACAGAAGACCCCAGCTTCATATATCTTAGTTGTGCACATTAACATGTGGACATGATGGATATTGTGTTTAATGGATTGTCTGGTTTGACCTTTTTTCCCACTTTCTTTGTAACATGTGTGCATATACACTTGCAATGGTAGTTGAAGTGGAGCTTTTGAACCCGTGGCTGGTTGGCATGGCGTCCCTCCTCTTGGAGAAAATTAGGAAGTTTTAGTGGGATCAGCATTAAGCCTCAGCTCCTGTCTGCAGTGTGTGAGTCAGCTCAAAATGAGTATTACCCTATCTTAAGAATAGATGGTATGCTAATGTTAATTAGAGACAGTGGGCTGTTTGATTAATTGAGGTAACGAAGCTGTGTGAGCTACTGTGTTCTGGGTTTATTTAAAGTACATGGTTAAGTGTGCATTAAGAAGGAGATCGTAATTTAACACTGACATATTGTGTCCTCAAAATCAATATCATTGATCAGATTTTCTTCAGCAAAAGCCAGTGCAAACATGCTTTAGACATTTAGGTTGTATATGTGCAAAATTAAACAATAATTACCCATAATTTAAACTATATTGTTTTATGGACTTTTCAGGGAAGTCCACAAAAACCATATACAAAGCATGTCATTTCCAGTGCAGTAAAACCTACCTAAATGCCCTAAATACTACCTATTTCAGTAAATGTTTCCTTCCTTTAGCCGTGGCCACCTTGCCCTTTTTTTCCCATGAAACTGCTGCCTGCAGTGAAGAGTAGATATCAAGTTCTACTGTGTTTTCTGTTGTTAATATGAACTAGACTCTTATTATTTAACTCTTTCCTGAATAATTTTTCAACTGTTGGTAAAGAAACTTTATGAAAGGTGAGTTGAGAATTTTACTGCAATTAATTAACGTTGTATGCAATATTAAGGGTTGAATTAAAGAAAAAAAAATCAGCGCAGATACAGTATTAAATTATATTGTACCTCTTAGTTCATCAAACTGAATATAATGCTGTATTTTAAATAGCAGGAAAGATAGGATAAAAACATTCCTCTCTCCCCCCATTCAGTAAAACTATTTTGTGAAAATTGGTATGTACTATACAGAAGTTTTCAGGATATCAGATGCCTCTGTGCATGTCACAATCACAATCAAATTTTGCTAGTTTAGAGAAAAAGGTATAAAAGTGTTTGTTTAATCTGGCTGTAATTCTTTTTTTCTTTTTTTACCTTATACTTTGTTGTGTATGTCAAGAAATTCACTCATTTTGACTTTGTTTTGCTTGAATTTTTAAGTAACTGAAACTATGTCTGAGATAATCTGCAAAATTAAACAGTATTTTTACTGGCCTCTGTGGTCTTAAGATGGGCATGAAGTAAACCTTTCCTTGAATCTCATGATTTTGGATGCTAAAATTAAAGACAGGAGTTAGGGGTTCTTAATATATCTTTTAATTTATTCCTTTCGAGTGATTTAGTTGAAGTTATACTGTATGAAGTGGTGCAAATGTTTGTAAAACTAATTATCAGTTCAATGCTTTCTTCGCAAATGTACATTCTTTATAACACAGTTGATATTAAACACTTCAATTTGTGCCAAGTGCAAGACACTTGAGCAAGATGGAGCAGGACAACAGCCAGAAACAGGAGGCACCTTAAGAATGTGCAGATTATTGGAAGTCAGGTGTAGCAGTTTTACAGTTGTGTGATGGTTTGTTTGCTCAAGGGGTGTATATGTCTGACAAACTCTGAAATGTCGATGTTAGTCTGAAGACTTTCAAGAATGGAAATTGCTTAGATATAAAGGCTTCTTGTGTGAATGTTTTCTGTCTTTTATTTCCTTGAAACCAAATGCTGTGTTTGGATTCCTTTTCTATTTACCCAAAACATTCAGAACCTGAGGGCTAAACAGATAAGACATTCCCAGAATGCCCAAGTTCTTAGACTAAGTACATGAGGAATACGTTGCTGGCATCAGAAATGTGCTTTCTATGGAATTAGTGTACGGATAAATACAAAGCAAGGCAGAAAATGTCATTATGGTAATCTTCCTTTCCTTCATTATTCCTGAATAAGTCCATAAATCCTGTATAAGGAGGATGATATTGCTTGGAAGCACTGAACTGAGCAATGTGATTCAATGCAGCCACTGGAGACTTCTGGAAAATTATATTTTAGCCTTGCTTTTGTTTCAGACATGGTTGCCAAAAGGGAAGTAGTTAAACCACTTATGATACTCAGGTGCATGGACAATCTGCATAAAATCTGAGCACTTGCACCTCCCATTGACATTAAAAGCAATTTTGCCTGCATAGGAAATAAATGGAAACAGACAGAAGAGATAGAGAGATCTAACTCTACAACAGCAGTTAAAATTAAGAAATCCCCATGCAATCCAAACTCAAAAAAGTTATTCTGTGTCACTAATAAGATGAATTTAGAGGCACTGCTATGCTCATTTGAGCTGGGGCAGGGCAGTCTTCTGAAAAAAATACAATTTTATATCCACTGGCTATTTTTGTGTTGTAGGTGATGCCTCTACACGGTTTCTTATGGAGGCCTGATATTCACAAGTACTTCATAATTCTTCTTTACATGAAAATTATAGTAAAGATGTTTTATACAACAATGTTGATATAATTGCATGAAATTGCCCTGGATGTAGCTTTGCTGGTTTTAAACCTGTCCTGGCTCTCATCATGGTCAAGGTAGATAGGTCTCCAAGGCAGAGGAACGCTGGGGACAGCAAAATGGCCTTGGCTCTGCTGCCTACTTTTGTTATGTCAGAGCACATGGAAAAGCCAGCAGACTTGATGCAGACAGACAGATGTTGTTGGGACTGGTGAAGGGTCCATTCCCAGCAGCACCACTCAGGGTTTCCTGCTCTGTGTCCCTCATATTCCTGGCAGATGCAGTGGAACCAACTCTCCAGGGACTTCCCCATCTGGCCTCTTTCCTACTTCCCTTTTAGGTATCAGGATCTCCTTCACTTCTACTCTTCACTTCCTTGCAACAACAGCAACCCATTTCTTCAGAGTACAGTTCAAATGTTCTTTACTGAAAGAAGTTTCGAATGAGTCAGTGGTGAACTCTACAGCTAACATTGCCAGATGTGGCTATGTTCAACACTCAGAGCTGACACTGTTTAACAGCTTCCCTCTATTAGTATGATGGTTAGGCCCTGCCGTGAAAACTAGTTAAACATTGGAGGTAGGTTATGGAGCTGTGATTCTTCTTCTGACCCTGACACAGGTTTGCTCCACAGTTTTGGATGAAGGTATTAGCTCTACTGTGTTTCAGTCCTATCTGTAGAATAGGGATTTCCACTTTCCAGCTCTGCATGACTGCTGCAGAAAATAGACTGCAATGAGTAATGTGAAAGTGTAGGTTTTGGGGAAAAAAACCCAAAAAAAACAAAACAACACCAAACTAAAAGAAAAAATGAAGAATAAAGGAAACATAGTTTGCCTATTAGATTCATAGATACTACATATAGTATTGCACAGACAATAACACAATAGCATATAAAGATGTAACGCAAGATGGAGTTATTAGTGCAATTCCATCAAAAATGTGCCTGAAGTAAGCACCTTGGTTGCTGAATAATCATCCCCATGCTTTTTTCCTAAGTACAAAACTACATGCTAGATGAAATCTAAGTCTCTTTCTATTAAAAAATTAAAATACTGATGTGATGTGCAGATTCCAGGACGTGTGAAATTCACTTGATAATTTTCTTCTCTACAGAAATGAACTCCACTAATCCCAGCACAGTAATAAATTGCAATAATGGTCAGAATGATATTCGCGCTTCTGCAGCACCTTTAGTTGCAGTATTTTAAATCATTTCACAAAAATAATTAGCTCAGCTTCTCAAGTTATTGAGAAGTATATTTAGCAAGTCCTTTATTTGTATTCCACTTATGGAAGTAATGAGGTTCTGAGAAATAAATGATTTTCCATAAATTCATGAAGCATTTTGTAATTCAAATGAGGACTCCTGCAAGATCTGGATTCTTCTCTTTCCTTCCTAATTATTTCTGTTTCTCTAGAAGACACTGCTAGATAAGCTGAAAAGCTACTACATAGAAAAAAGAAAATACCTAGGGAGGGAAAAAGTATCCCCTTCTCCTCTCCCATCCCAAAAATAAAGGGAAATAATAGCTACGGACTGGAGATGAAGTGAGATTTATAGAATTATTTAATCTGCAAAACGCTAAAAATTAGTTTCCGTGACAACCACTGCACTTTCTGAAATACAGAATACCGTTGCAGTAAACATGAATACAACACAACAAAATCTTTAACGCATAGTGTATTATTTTAAGCATGCATTAAATGATCTTTCATATATTTTCAATGCTCAGTTCTGTAATGTTAGCATTTTATGAAAGGAATTAATATTATTTTTATGAACAGTGGCCCTTGTAGTTGTTCCTGAGAGGATATTGCCACAAAAACAGTGGTTTGAGAATGCTGCTGATGTATCATACATGGAAAACTAGAAGTCTGTGATAGCTGCCTTATTAAGATTTTATGATTTATATGGTTCACATCTCTAACACCAAGGAAGGATTTAAATGAAGAATGATCTTTTAGTATTGATCATGTGTTGAGGACAGTCCTGCTTAGAGTGGGAAATTGAAATACATGATATCTCTTGCAGCCCACATTTCTATATTTTATGATTAATTGCCTTAGGAATAAATTTGTGCTGGTTTTAAAATCTCATGTTTCATAAAGGTACTTTTTCTTAAACCATGTAAAGCTGTATTTAAAATATTAAAGATTACAAAACATGCCAGTTATGTGACAGAAGTCGTGGTACAGTGGGTCTTTTGAGAAAGAGCTGATGGAAGAAGTCTGGGATTTTTATTTATTTTTATTAGAAGATGGAAGCAAATATATTCTATGAATATTCCTCTGGAAACAGGGTAAATACGGGTTGCTTCCACCTTATCTGGTGAAATTCCAGAAAAGTGCTGAGTTTGTCCTGTCCTAAATCAAACTGTTGGATATCATGCATCCAAGTATCCATAATCTTGCAGTAGTCAGGAAGAAGGTTGCTGACAGGAGCAGAAACTTCAAGTTTTGGACATTTTTGATTCAGCAAAACCGTGGATCTACCTCAGTGCAAGGATTCCAGGGCTTTCCTCTCATGGAGAGTTTTAATAAGCCTGTTTTTCACCCTGGCTCAGTATATAACTGAAGTTTAAGGTGTTCGTGGAATGGAATTAATGCCTCAGTGGAGGTTGAGGGCTCACACAGTTACTCAGTATGTAACAGAAACCTCTGTAATAATCCATGATTGTATAGCTTTTTTTCCTCCTCTCTGTAAGCAATTATGGATTTTCAGGTATTGCACAAAAGCAAGTTACTCTTTTTTTTTTTTTTTTTTTTTTGAAGAATGCTCATTATACTGTGCTTGAATATGCTAAGATTTTTTATTTACTATGTTGAAACCGATAGTTTTATTTTTGTAACATCTATATAAATATGAAAAGAGACTTTTCATGATCTGACACAGACCTGCATCGAAATAACTCCGTAAGTTGTTAGTATATAAAGGTTTGATTCAGAAACAAAACAGCATTCTCCAATGTGAATGTGGTGTTTTGTTCTAAGGCATGAAAAGAATAGTTAAGAAAAAGTCATAGCAGGAAGGAAAGAGGCACAGGAGGGTTTGTCAGAAAAAGCAGGACTATTTCCTCACTGCTGTAGTGGGCTGAAAAGTTATCTTACATAATTTTCTGTAGCTGAAGCTTTCAGGTGAATTTTGCCTACCTTGTGCTCATTGTCTGTTGCTTGAAGCACAAAGAAGGGTTAATATATTGCAGTAGCCTTCAGTAGGAATGCCTGACAGTTTAACACAGTGCATATGTACTCCTTTAGGAGCTGTCATGCACTTCTAGTGATTTTCTGTCCCGTAGTCTCATTATGGTCTTTAAACCCAGGTGATAGTACCTTATATTTCAGACATTAGATAGAGATGTCTGAAGTTTCTCTATTATTAATAAGTAGTGACAATTGAAATAAAGAGATTTCAAGGTGCAAAATGTTTTGACATTTCTATTCTTTGTAACAGGATGGGGCAAATACTGGAAACTGAATATCCTGTTGGAAAAATTTGTAATACTTTCTCTCAAAATGTGAAAATTGTTCAGCAGAATTCAGCTGATCCTCAAGACTTCAATCACCAATAGCAACTGTTCTTAGAGTCAAGAGAAAGAAATGGCCACTTCTAGGGTGCAATACTACGCCATATATCCAAACTAATTAGTTCAGTTTGCTATAAGTGTTTACTCCTATCTGTTGTCTATAGAAGCCTGGACTGATTTGCTTTGGTGTTCCATGCCTTGTACTCAGCTAAAGTTTTTAAAATAAATACCATCCTTAGTTTCAACATTAAAAAAAAAGAAAGATATGTACAACATTAATGAATTGTGAAATATTCTGCTTCCTATAGACAAAGCTGCTTGGGTCCAAATTGGTTTAATGGTAAACTGCATTTTGCTCAGTGTAATGTGTTCATTTAGGAGAGCTGAAGACACAGAAAACTGATGTTCCACTATCCAAAAAGACTTTCATGCTAAAGTACAATTTACATGGTACACTGGGTCATAGACTCCCTCTACACTGGGAGAAATAATTGTAAGTTATAAGGTCCTTTTAAGGAAAATATTAGAACCTATAAGAGATTGGAAAAAAAAGGGGAAAG
>WTXV02035335.1:0-26296 GCA_009823435.2 Nymphicus hollandicus | reverse complement strand
TGGCTATTAATCCAAAGCAATAAATGCTTATCACAAATACAATTAGGCACACCCTGGTCAGATCTGTCCTTATCTCAGCCCTTCGTGCCCCACATTGGACGCCTTTTTTGCAGGGGGGACACGGGAGGGATTGGGGGGGATTGGGGGAGCCGCCGTCGAGTCTCTCATCCCCCAATTCCTAAAGGGGATAACACGGGGCAAAGGCAGGGTCTGCTCTACACACCATGCAACTGATGCTACATGGAGTAAGTGAGCATGTGGAGCAGGGTCGGGCTCGGTTAGTACTTGGATGGGAGACCACCTGGGAATCCTGGGTGCTGTATGCTTTTGGAGGAAGGTGGGGGGGGGAGTGAGAGAGCGGCTGCGTGGTTCGGAGTTACCAGCTGGGCTTAAACCACGACACATATGTATAAGCTATCTTAGAATTATTTAAAATTATTTGTCAGACCCATAAAAGAAGAAATTAGTATGAAATTTGCACTTTTGGGATTAGATTAAACTGTCTGCGCTGTCCCCTTTGTGAAGTGTGAAAGGGGAGATTTTGGCTAGAAATTTGCAGTGTTTACAGAGAGCCAACATGAAAGAGTTGTGGACAGATCCACTTTGAAATTTTAACAAATGTCATAAGCATTCTTTTATTCATACTCTAAGATGCTTTGGAGCCAAAGAATTACAAGCATTAGAAAAAGCAGCAAAGAAAACAGAAGTCATTTCCAGCTTTCCACAAGGCAGTTATTATTGTGGCTGCTGGACATTACATTATTTACACCTCCATTCTCATCTTGGGTGCTCACATTGGATTTGTTTTAGTCTACCCATGCAAATAATGTTGGGATCATCAGACTTCATATTTGTATACTATAGAAATTAACTGCACTGTTTGAAACAAAGATTTCTAATCAGTCAGGCCAGGTATAGTTACAGCAGGGAATCCTGAACTGCTTATTTAAGCAAATCCAACTTCTTCAGTTATAAAGACTGTATTCACTTGTGTGTTCTGGGAGGAAAGAGAGTTAAAGGCATAGATGTAAAACATACTAGGCCAAATCAGATATCTTTACTGACTCAACAGTTGGACAAACATGCTTTGCCAGTAGTAAAGACTTGAAGATCTGGCCCATAACAATCCTTACAATAGTAGACAGTATTTTGTTCTTGGCAGAGCACCAAATCTAATTTACTCTGAATTTACAGGAGGGAAAAAAAAACAAACAAACCCAAGTGCTCTGCCTCCCATTTGTTACAGCAGCATGTCGAGCAGTGCACTACTGATCTGAATGGCAGTAAAAGAACCAAAGGAGGAGCGCTCGGCTCTGCCCGTGCTGGTGCCGGTGACGTCAGGAAATCAGTCTCCTGAGGACAAACAGCCAGCACAGCCACAGCAACCAGCCTTTGTTCTACTTTTTCCTCCTCCCCTTCTCTGGCACATTAGCTTTAGCAGACAGATTTAAAATGTTAACAAAACACTGGCATTTACATGTTTTCCACTTTATCTTCAGAAGTAAGCAACAATAACTGGGAGCCCCTGCCTGCCTTGGCTTGTGTGTTGAGGACTGTGGAGCTGTACCCTAAGTGGCTTCATATAAAAAGTGCCCACAGATGCCATGGGGCAGGAGAGAGGACTGTGATGTGATACTGTGTGACAACAATGGCTCCTTGTAAATGGGGATCACAGGCAGGGAAGGAGGGCTCCGTTGTCAGTACCGAAATGCAAAAAGCCAAAGTCAGCATAATGCCCCTGAAAAGCTGTCCAGCTCTCCATGGGAAGGCACAGGAAGCTACTGCTCTTTCAAGCAGTAATCATTTGCATGTGGCAGCCTATGTACCTAGATATCTCTCAGGACCTGGGGAGCGGTGGCTGAATGCTGGTATAAAACTCATGGGACTAGTGTGGGCATTGTATATATGCAGATAGCCAGTGCTTGAGAGAGTGATGCGCATTGCCTTCATTCCTTTATTTTGAATAATACTGAAGTGCCATTTTTGAAGGCAGACGTCTGGCTGCTGAAAGAGTGCCTGCAGGAGCTCAGCCTGGAGGCAGGATGCAGCTGATCAGCTGCTCCCAACAAGGCAGTGGCTTCAGCTCCTGCTAAATTCCTGCAGGCAGTGCAGAGCAGCCTAGTTCGACAGTCACTGTGTAAGTCCAGAACCCCATCCTTATTTAAAAACCCTAAAGAATTCATCCATGTTTCTCTAGCTCTGTGACAGCATCATGGATTCCAAAATCTGGCACACCACGCTTTTGTTGTTATGCTTTTTCTGATGATTAGGCATGTGTATTTTTAAGGTGAAGCTCTCTATAGTCTCCCCACTGATTTCCAGTCTTGGCTAGCATAAGTCTTCGTGTATGTCTAGCTACTCATCTCAAAGGATAAATTACCATAGAAGCAAGAAATGTTGGAAGAATGCACAACCCAAATTGACTCAAAGAGACAGAGTTTAAAAAGCAAGCAATCGAAAAGGAGCTCACTCACAGGCAAAACAAATGAGGTGATGAAGGGTCTCATCATCTGGGGCTGCTTGTCTTCTTCTGCAGAAGCTTTCTTCAACTCCCCCACAGACACATCAGTATCTTAAAGAAACACTTTTATCCTGGCCTACTGTGCTCAAGTCAGGTTACCTTGGCTGTGGTTTGGAGGCTTGTGAATTTCTTTGCCATTGGTATGGGATATAGAATTTTTTAGCCCAGGATAAAGATAGAAGAGATAATATAGAAGAGATGAAGATTTATTTGAGCACCCACTAAACCATAACAGATTTGCAATTCCCCTCTGTAAAGCTCTGTTTTTCTTTTTGGCCTTGTACTATATAATTTTAGATGGGCAGATTTTGAAGTCTGTATTTGCTATCAAAAAGACAGCAGCATACATGAAGCAACTATGACTATGTGTTCAGAATCTTTATGTCTGATGGCAGACTGGTAGCTGCTGGTGGCCTTTGAAACTCCACTATCAGCTGTAGAAGTTCAAACTTGCTGGGGGTTCTTGGACCTAAGATTTCCTACCCCCCCTTTTGCTAAAGGCTGTGGGACATGCACTGTTTTTTCTTGGGTTTCAGAGGGAACAAAACTTCAGTCCTATGAACTACGTTGATAAAGAATTCTGGACACCGAAACTGTCAAATTTAGTTTCTTAGTACTTCACATTGTTGGATGTGGATTGAATGGTTCCCACACTTACATTTTCATGACATAAGGTTCTCATTTGGCACCATTCATATATTTATATTAATGCAATCTTGCTATGTGATTTCACATGTCTTTGCGTTTTGAAACCTTCAGATGAAGGTATTCACTCATTTTATTAGTATTGCAATCAGATTTTCATAGAGTTCCACAATAACAGGGGAAGCTTGAAAAGTAATTAAGAGATTCTCCAGCACAGCAGGAGTTATTGTTAAAGGAGAAAACTAATTCAGACTGTAGTTTGCAGATACAAGAGAAATCAGGGCTGGAATCCAAGAGAATCCAAATCTTCAGGGAAAGTAGCTGCTCTGAAAACCATGGGGAGGGAGAGGTCATTCGTATACTTTCCTTTTCCTTTCAAAGAAAGCAAACTATTAGGAGCTTACCTAACAATTGAAACATCTGCTTCACAAAGGAAAGCACGTCAGCTTTCATTACTGTGATTGAAAGGATGCATTTTATTATACAACAATTTGGAAATATAAAAAGTAGTACATTACTTTGTGTTTGTAAGAAACACAGTTGATTTCCAAATATTAATAAGAGACTATACATATGACTTGGAGAAAGCACGCAACCACATAAAGGATGGTTTCCAATCGCACATTTATTTGGATTTAACCAGATCCCATACACCATGCTGTATGTAAGGACTTGTAAGTCACACCGAAGATTTTGGTGTTCAGTTTTGGTATGATGATAATGCACTGACATTTAAAAACTGCAAATCTGCATTTTTCTCTGATGCAGATATAGATGGTAAGGGATGGCAACAAATAACTTATTTGTAAATCTTTGCTATCTATCTCCTACTATCTCATGCCTTCCTTCTTACTGCTTTCCCCATCTCATCTACCGTTTTCTGTGGCTAGCTGCCACCTCTCCTACTGCTTTGATTCTGCTACGCAGACACAGGTTTCCTTAATGCTTTTCAGAAGCTGTTCTTGGCTTTAAGCTTTTATTTTCTAACAAAAAGGAATTGTGAAAAACTACTTTAATAGAAAAAAAAAATTGATGCCATCCCTTGTGCTAAACAAGGTACTGAGGTCATTCAGAATGTGGTTTCGTTTCTTTAAATGTAGTAATTACCTTTTGAAATGTGCATGTGGCTTAATCTTTTTATGGTGTGTAATAATGGAGAAGTTTTATATGATTCGCTTACAAGTGATGGTGAAGATGTACACTGTAGATTATTGCTCTATCACCATACATTTGAAAAGAGCTCCCTTATAGCACTAAAATAATAATGGGACTGATTGCCTTGTCCTAAAACCCACTGGAAATCTTTGCTCTGGGTTATTTTAGGGCATAACAGAGAGATTTGTTCTCCTGTGTCCTTCCTTATTGCTCTTAGGAGGTAAAGAGACTCACCTGCCCTGTGGAAGACACTGTGCTCAGCAGTTTGTCTCAGTATCATAGTCCCCAACAGAATCCCCCTGCCCAACAACTGTGTGTTGGCTCTTACTTTCTCACCACTCTTTAGGACTGGAGGGAAGGAGAAACATATGGAAAAAAGCAGAAAATTGAAATACAACGTGGAAGGTCAATGGGAAACCAGTGGGTGCACACTTGCTGCTTTTGTTCCTTCCCAACTCTCTCTAGAGTCAGAGAAAACTGCTCTTCAGACATGTGGTATTCCCTACAGGAATGAGCACCGCTGGGCCAACACCACTGGAGTCATATGGGCTGAAATACGTAGATTTAAAACAGCTTTTCACTCTCACCAAATGCCATGTCATTTTTAACCTGCAACAACCAATAAATCTGTATTGAGGAAGAATGGGAAATGATTTTATCAGAAAGGATTTTTTTAAAAGCAGAGCAAACCAGACAGTTGAGGCTTGCCAAACATCTTTCAGGAGACACTTCCTGCAGATGCTGAACCACAGCAGGAATCAGTCATGAGGACCAGGACAGAGAATATGGCCAAATGTGATACAGCGCTTTAGCATTGTGTTTGCACATGTAACCCTCCTGAATTCCGCTTCAGTTACTACTGTAAAACTGTACCCAGCCCATCTTTATCTCACCTGTCTTAGCCTTCTTGTCACCTTTGTCCAGTGATATCCATTTGGTTTGTAAATCAGAAAAGAAACTATTGCTGCCACCTAAATTTTACAGAGCACTGAATTTAGCTGGATTTGAAACATTGAAGCTTTTTAAGCCAGAACCAAATATTGATGCAAAATGCATGAAGGGAGGACATGGAGTAGCATATTCATCCTTTGTCACACAGGCAATGATGTGTGCACTTTGCCAGGAGGTACTAAGAGGAATTCCATCTCCCTTTGCTTCCCTTAACCCTCTCCCACCTGCAGGAATTCCTGCCATGCTGCTCTGGTGCTGAACCCAGTTCCCTGCAGCCCCCCAAAAAGATTTCTGCTGGAAGCACTGCAGAGCCAGGCTGGCACTGTGAGTATTAACATTTTTAGTGATGTTTAGTGCTTTCCTGAAGTCATCAGCTCCAGATGTTCTGAGACCGTAGGGAGAATCTCAAATTCATAGAAACTGTGAAGAAAAGTTTGGAAAAGTGAATCCTATAGTTTCAAAATCCTTAGTAAAAGCACCCACCCGTCAGCCCCAGTGTCAGGCTTTTCAAGCCAAAGTAGTGATTTTTGCCTCACCGTTTTTGAATGCTTGTGGGTAGCAAGTTGTGTCACTATAGCTGCTGCCTTAGGCCTGTTTAGGAGGATTTGAGTCTAAGGTTAAGTCGAAGTTTGTAGGCCAAAACCTGGTTTTTCTTTTACAGTGTCTTTTATTTAGCCTTGTTTTGCATCTGTTCAGTTAACCCCTAATTGCAGAGGTGATTCAGGGTGAATCCTCACTAAAGGCTGTTTTATGTGACACAGAGAAGTGCTGGAAGGAGGCCAGGATTTCACTGACATAATCCTATCTCATGGTTTGCAAAAATTTACCTTTGCTGGAGTTGACTCATTACCCATGACTTTGATTTGAGAAGGCTGCTCTTCCAACACAGTGATTCATAAAAAACCCCTAAAGGAAATGTGAGTTTGCCAGGAGTTCGGAGTATCTTTTGAGTTCCCAGGGTTCACTGTAGATTTTCAGTTGGCTGGTTCAGAAGTTTCCACCTTCCCTACCTTTAGGCGTGTACTATTTCTTCCAGGAAGACCTAGAAGTTTTGTAATAATGCTGCTTCCATGCTCTTGAAAACTACATACCAAGGTGAAGGATTATGATATGCTTTATTTAAATTATTTTTAAAAATATACATATTTCTTACATGAACAAGGTAGAGC
This sequence comes from Nymphicus hollandicus, assembly GCA_009823435.2. Lineage (NCBI taxonomy): Eukaryota > Metazoa > Chordata > Aves > Psittaciformes > Cacatuidae > Nymphicus > Nymphicus hollandicus. The sequence goes on along the minus strand of WTXV02035335.1, from coordinate 19,855 downwards.
CATGCAAAAGATTGCTTTCAATTGACTGGTTTTTATTTTCTGCCTATAAATTTATGACATAGCTCACAGCTGATGTAAGTCAATAGCTGGCAATGTAGTTACAGGCTATGGTAAGGGACCAGGCAGGGAATAGTCCTACACTCCTATTACTGCTGGAATGAACTACGTTGTGCAGAAATGACTACCACGTGTGAGGCAGATGAGTCTTGGAGGGAAGCTGTCTGTATTTATGTATCCTACAGGGATGGTTTGTGGAAACATCACAGTGGCTTTAAAATATCCCATTAATTTGTCATGCTCTCTGGCATTAGCAGAACACTTGGTCCATAGTGAAGCTTCATTAGAACAAAGACTGACAAATCTTCCCATTCTCCACTGTTTCTTTAATTTATCTTGTAACGGGTCTACACAGTATCACCATCATCTGCTGCCCTGTCCTTCAATATCCAGGGCCACATTTGTTGCGTGTGCATGAGGAGCAGAGAAGGAGAAATCATCACACTGCATCTATTCTGGTCTTCTTGTTGGTGATGAGAGCAACAAGCACCTTACACAAACTTCTGCTGATGATAGCTGGATGGGAACTCACTTAGAGAAAATGCATATATCTGAAGCTTGGTCCTTTATATTTTTATATAAAAGGATTGCAGTTTTATTCATGCTGGTCCTCCTTTTTGTCTTGACACTGTCATTTAAAGTCAACTTCATATAAAGGCACAGCCAGTGAATTGTATTTTAAACTCTATCTATTCAGCTTTGTGCTGGCACTTAGTTATATTTGGTCAGTGTTGTATTGTTCAGTTTCATTAAAAAATCAGGTCAGTGAATGGCAGTGTTCAGATCCATTAAGAAATCAGATTTTCTCCTATTGCATCAACACTTTAATGTTAAACCTTATCATATGCATAACAGCATGGCACATATTAAACAAATAAGTTCATACTGAGTCAAATAATTTACATAATTATTAGCAGGTCTCTTTGCTAGTTGTACAACCTTTTTTTTTTTTTTCCAAAGATAACCCTTAAGTGTATAATCTATTTTAAGTGCTGCAGAGGCCACTCTGTATTTCTGAGAGGCTTGGGAAATCTCACTGTCTCTTTATGAGATATATCCAGGGATAATCTAAAACCAGAGTTAATTAGTGGAATGTTTATCCTTCTGATGATAAAATTATTTTTCCACTCAGAGCCCTCAGTTGGGTAAATCTATTAAAGTGTGATGTGTTTTTGCATTCTATGTCAACTGAGGCCTAATCCACCATGTTCCTATGTATCCTTTTACTTTTTGTGAGTAGCTTCCTTGGTCTAAATAGGAGTAGGTTTAATCAAGTGTGTGTTTACAGTGTGTAATGAAGATATAAAACATTAATACTTTTTTTGTTATAAAATAGACCTCTAACATTGTCCCTTTTCCACAACTGTCAACTACATACTTGATTTTCTTATCACTTTCCCTGAAGTTATTTAAGCATAACTGTATTGAATATTTTACAGTTCATATGTAAACAAAAATATGCTTTAAATAACCTGCTCAAAGTGTTGAGTAAACACATAACTAAATGAAGAATAAAAAGAAAAGGAAAAAAAACCCAAACAGACAAACACACATATCACTTATGTGAAACTCAACCAATGAACCGGATCTCCAGCGTGGATAAAAGGCGCAGGAGGGAGCTGAGGAGATGGATAGAGAAGGACTGAATAACCTCTGTCCCTGTCTTTGTGCTTCTGAGGATGGTTTCTCCATAGTGCCCCTCTGAGTATACCTCAGTGGGCACTGGGGAAGGATGTGGACACTGGTTTCTCACTAACTCCAGAAGCCACACAGGGAGCTACTGGTAACTAGAAGCTCTTTTACCCCATTCCCTCTGATCCTGGTTTAATATAACTTTTACTTACAAGGTTATATTAGCTCCTGGTCAGTCCCTGATCTGATTCACCATACAGCCAGGCAAATTTGTGGCCTTGATTCCAACAGGAGTGCCAATGGCAAGGGGGTCCCTCTTCACTTTTGTGGGGCAGGAATACCAAGAGGCTCCTTCACGGCTCCTGCAGGATTGATAGGAGGACTCTTCGATGTAGCAGCAGCCTTTTCCCTGAAGAAAAGCACCTGAAAGGAAGGGAGGTTGTAGATAAGCGTCCCAGTCTTCACCCTCTCTAGGGCGACTGGTTCGGACCTGCCACAGTGCTTGCCACATACATACTCCCCCCAAGGGGCTGTTGACAGGATCCTGAGAGCACTTTGTTAACACACTATTGAGATTCACAGCACACTTCACATTTCCCAAAGTTAATGATCCAGACTGTCTGCAGATGTAGGCAGACACCACTGCTCAGACCTATGGTGCTGATGAGCTATTTACAGAAAATCATCTTTTATCTGAAGTGACTAAATACATATAAGTTTTATGAAAATCGACCTTGCTTCTTGGAAAAGTTTCAGGAAACAGTTTTTCACTTAATGACTGGTTTGAATCCAGGCCAAATTGGTAAGTCTGTAATTCTGGACTAAGCAAATAATTTTGAACAAATTATTTATTCAGTGAAGATAGCTGCTTTTCCTCAGTTGTACATAGTTCACAGACAGAGTGTGAAGCTCTTTAACTTGCTTGTAATTCAAAGTTATTCATACATTTCCTCACATAATAATTCTTGGTCTAAAACTATTTATGAAAAGATTATCAGTGCCTGCCATGAAGAGACATGAAGGAATGGAAATTATGTCTGGTTCAGAATCAGCTTGGAAATTTAGATGGATATGCTCTAATGTGAAGAAATTCTTCACTGTTCAGTGAATATGGCTGGTTTTCCTCAAATCATTTATTTGACACACTGGTTTTTCTGGTCTTTGACCAGCTCCATAATTCATAGAGAATTTCCCTCCCCCCTGCCCATCATTATCCCAGCTCTGCTGAAAGCCTTGCAGCCAGACAGCTGTTCTGAATGAAGTGTATTTATGGTCTCAGATTGGTTCCTAGTAAATGTGTATATTGGTGATGAAACCACAAGTACTACCTCAGGGCCATCTTTGTGAAGAGGAGGAAAGGACATGGACACTTGCCTGCTCACTTTGTACTAGAATAGGCCCCTCTGGTAGGAGCTGCAGTTAATAGACTTTAGTAGAGCAGGAGGAACCTTCTGGTGTGAAGGTTCCTGTACCTGCTGTGCTGTCAGAACACAGCTAGCGCAAAGTACCTTTCAGCATCCTTTCAGTACCTTTCAGCTCACAAAGGAAAGGTGGGGAGGGAGACCCACTGTTTCTCTACTGCATCTGGGCATTGCTCTCTGAATCCTTCAACTCCTTTGCTGAGAAGCTGGCACTGCCTGGGCTTTCTGCCGAGCATCCCAGTCCAGGACATTTGTTTAAACCTTCAGCCCCTTTCGACCGCTGCTAACATAATGCCTTTAGTTAACCCTTTAGTTAACCCCAAACCAAAGAGACCAATTCCTTTAAATTCTGTCATCTTTCCTGCCTTTCCCTCTCTACTATTCCCCTGCTGCAGCCCTCACCTTGTTCTTTTACCTGCTTTATGTTCTTCTTTTTTTGCTTTTTGCAATTGATGTACTTTCTCTTTAGCCTTTCCTATTTCTGGGAGGAGGTTACCTCTCCTGTCCCCAGGCAGTTCTCTTTCAAGGTCTGGCTTATTCTACCCTTGTCTTCTTTATTTTATATTACAACGGAGCCTCCAGCTGGTATTGATAATCACTGAAAAGAGAGTTCCTACCCAACAAATTTAGAATGTAGTTGAATTAATTCCACAGGTTAAAAAGACTGATCCTTTTATGTACATACATTATTTTAAACAGTAATTAAGATATTAAAAATCTAATTTGATTGTATCAGGATTTAAAGTACTAATATAAACACTCATTTAGGCCATGGGCCATTTTAAAGGTTCTTACTTGCCTATAAGTTATTTTTTTTCTGGCCTTGCAAGATTTTTTAATGTATCTTCAGTGTTAGAGGGTGGTAACAAAGTCGGTTATCCTATATCTTATCTTTATTTTAAAGTACTTTATTCTTTATCACTCAGTTATGCTTTCTTGGTTCTGGTAGCCCTCTGCAAAATAGAATAAATATTTTCATTCAGTTCTGCCGGTGGTGAAAGACATAAAACATTAGAATGGGTCCTTTAAACCAGCCGTAAACTAAAATGATGCTTGTAAACTGAAATACTGCAGTTTTGTTCGCCCTGAATTTTAAAATAGTTTCATGAGGTAATTGAGCCTTAAAGGATCTGGATTTTTTTAAACTATATTATGTTATTATGCAGTTGCCACAGGGGGAGCATATGCTTGCTGCCAAAAATCTAAAACTGGATTCTTGGATGTTAAACAGATAAGATTAAGTCATAGACTTCAGCTCTACTAGAAGCAAGCACAACATTCATCTGAAACATGTGACAGCTATGTCCTGGAAAACTGTTTCTAGACAGACATTCTTGGCTGCTTACACAGACTAAAATAGGCAGTTCACATTCATTCAATCTACTGAGTTTTAAGCACCTTTGTATAACTATTCAGTTCAATATTTTTCCTGAAGTGTGTCACTGCTTCTTTAGGTAGACTTGTAAATTAAGCCTTTCACTTCAGATGGTTATACTTTCATGGATTTCTGCTATTCTTTGGGTCACCGAACACATACTGTGACATTTGGGTTTTAAGACTTGGTTTGTCTTAATTGTATTAACGTGTTTGAGTCTGTGTTGGATTACAGGTATCAGTTGGTGCACATTCTGTATTACATTTTATTGCGCCCTAAACCATGACAGGCACTACACTGAACAAAAAGAAAGATATAACCACTTCCCTGAAGAATTTACCATCTAACTTTAGATTAGAAAGAGAGTAATAAACAGCAGGAGGAGATGGAGTAAGGAACTACCTCACACATTTCAGCAGTAACATCAAGCTGTTAAGCTGTTGGGGCTTGTAAACACCTTGATTGCTTAACTAAATGGTTTATTTAAAATAATTATGATCAGTGAGCCACTAATTGTAGGCACCACCAAAATGAACTGAAAAGGAGGGATTTGAATGAAAAGTTCAAATTCAGTGAACCAGAATCAGTACTGAATCTCACAAGCCAGGTAGAATGACACAGAAAAGCTTGCAGGAAAGGTAGATAAGTGGGACATCAAGACCGATATCAGTGGTAAGTGGAGAGAGTAAACCTGTGTGCATGGAAAGTGTGCAGTTATGGGAGGGACTGAAGGTGAAAGCAGAAGGTCTAAATCTAATGTGGTGGATAAAGGAGAGCTAGTGGACTGATTTAAAATGGATAGAAATTAGTGAAGTGTTTCAGGTGACTTAGCAAGGTCAGCACCAGGGTGTTAAGGACAGCGTGGTCCCATTGCCAGGTGGACCAGACTGACAGGAGGCATGTAGCTTTCAGTGATAAAGCCTGAGATGAGTGTTTAAGCACTGGGGCAGAATAAAAGGCTAGAAGAAGAATACTTCATAAGCACTACAGGTTTCTTTCTTAGCCCAAGTTGGCTATCCCTCATCACTACAGTAGCCTACCTCTTTTCCTATCATGGCTCTACATTAATAGCCTACCTGAGTTTCTTTCCTACAGTGTCCTGAAATATCTATCAGAGTGGTGTCAAAGTGCTGTCTTCTAGGCTATGTGTCTTCTAGGCACTAGTTCAGTTCATACTGGATAAATGTGCATTGCAGCAAGTGTCATGTTTGCCCAACAGTGAGGTCAAAGACTGGCTGAAAATGATCTGACTTGTGGAATGAATGTTTCACAGGAAGATAAAGCCTAGTGACAGAAATGAGCCTGAAAATCTTTGTCATTGCTGTTCACATTCACAACCTGCAGTTGCTCCATCTAAAACACAATTCAAATCCACTTGTTTAACTATTCTTAAAGAAGAAACTTGGACATCCCAGATGACCCAGTTTTTGTGCTATTGCAAATCTCCAGATGTCTATACCTCCCTCTTTGTTTGTTGCAAATGGTTAATATCTAGATTGTATTATGTTGCTGAATCTTGTATGTTGTCAGGCAGCACCATGTTGATTAAATCACACTCAGAAGAGAGTTAACAACGAAGCCGTAAGTATTCTTGAGAGGTCATACTTGCTCGAGTTTGGTTTCTTGTGTATAAAGATTAAAAATCTTGTCACAGATGGTGAAGAATGAAGTACATGCAAAACAATGGAGCATCAATAACTCATAAAAAGTACTTAACAGAAGTGGCAGAATTTGAATGAGATGTTGTATACATTAAACAAAATAAGACTGGTAGTAATGTTGAAGATAGCATACAGTAACATAATTTCTTTAAGTATTGAATGCATGTAGTAATTGACAGTGATTGTTCATTTTAGTGATGAATGAGTGTAAGAATTTTATTTTTATTTAGCACTGTACTGAACCTAGGCAAATAACTCCTTTGCGTTTTGCATCCTTTGCTTTCCTGAATATTCCACTTTAATGATATTTGAAATTAACTGGTTCTCATTCTTTGCTCTACTGGGTCTGGTTTTGTTCTCCTCCTTTGGAAGAAAGCAACCCTAAAATAGGCAGATGCATCCATTGGCACCTACTAGATCCTTGAGTTACATGGTGGCAGCTACTTTACTCCTTTATCCTGGTTACCAGTGTAGGAGTTTTGGCTTCAGAAAAAAGGGTATGACCAAAATACCTTTCCATTAGGGTTTGTTTCTAACTGCTGGTCTGCTATTGGCAGCTGGGGCAAACTATAACAACATTCTCAAGCAATGAGGAAGCCAACTGGCAAAGTTATGACTTGTTCAGAGGCCCAGCCTCGTAGCCAGGTAACCCTGGGTAAAGAGAGTAGGAACAGCCCAATGCTTTTTACCTACCTGCTGTCTCTCCAGACTTCCACCAGCTGAAGAGAAACCTTGAACATGGTAGCCATTTGAGATCTGCATTTTCCCTCTTTGTAGTGCTTTTGATTCTGAACTCTGAAAAAACGTAGGCAGCCTGATGATTGAAATGCATCTTATGCTGGGGACCTGTATTGGGAAATGAATGGCAGTGGCTTAATCGGACTTAACAATGTTATCCTAACCCATACCACATATGCAGAGGGGAAAGAACACAGTATTCTATTGACAAATGTTGAAGTTTGTTTTCAAAATGTAGTTTTCAGCAGTTGGATTTGACTCACATGTGAAGACTGAGAACACTGACAACCAAAGTGGCTTGGAATGCTGATTTTGGGGGTAACTTTCAGTCCATAAACACCTTTGTTTTTACAGAATACTAGGAGATCTATAAAAGCTGACTTAGCAAGGCTTATGTCTGTAGGCTTCCATTCATTACACAGAGCTGTATACCTCCACAGAAAGAAATGTGGAGCTGCAAAATTAAAAATCACTGACCTGTAGTTTCTTGGTTAATCTTTATCTGAGAGGCAGGGCTGTCTCCCAAGATATGTGGAAGAATTCCTACAAATACAAGAGAAAAGGGCTCTTTCCATAACTGAATAATCTAAGTGACTGCTGTGGCTTCCCTTTGGATTTTCTATCCAAATACCAACTCAACTTGTTCATGATTACCCTGTGAGAGCCAATGAGTTCACAAACTGCAGCAGGAAGACTGCAGACCATAGTAAAAAGGAGCCTAGAAAAACTGAGACTGCTTTACTATATTATTATTTTGTACATTATTAAATTGCTGCAGTCTGAGTGAGGGTGCTCATAAGGCTATGACTTTCCTGTTTTTAAATTGTCAAAGGATTTGAGTCACTTTAAAACAAAATTGGGTGGAACAAAGTAGGCTATAGAAGACTTACCACTACACTTTGACAGTCTTGCTGTACTTAAGACAGGACACCCCTCAGGCAGATTTGTTTAACCTACACAGCATGTAATTTCTATTAGGTGTGAACATCTTGTAGGGCAGGATTAAGATGAAGAAGATTTACATGGCTGAAGAGCAGTCAGGCTGCTACTTCTGGGGTTGCGTTCTGGAGCTGTTTGGTATTTTTGGAGGACAGAGTGAGAGTTTTAAATGGTGTTTAGCCTAAAGTTTAGAGTAACAAAGAATGCTAACTAGTCCCACTTGGGCTAAAACCACTAGGTGGTTTTAGCGTTTGTTGCTCTAGTCAGGATGGTGGTTTCAGGGGATGCTTGTGGGCTGTTGCAGGAATACAGGATGTGATGGGGCATGAAGTACTCCAGTCCTCTGAGTTTACAAGACAGGAAAGGAAAGAAAAACGCCACAGGCCATTCGGGGGATTTGCAAAGCCTCCCTTGGAGGTTGTTTAATTTTTGTCTCATCCTTGGCAGAGGAGTACACAGGCCCATGGTACCGTTTGATCTGCTGGTGGGGTTGCTATTTCACTACTGTTAACTCTCCCTGCTCTGCACCCCTGGCATTTACACCTGCAGCAACAATCATCTAAGGAGCAGTCAGACCGAGACCAAAAAAGCAGCTGCTAAAAATGAGGTTGATCAGGGAAGAGGATGACCAGGCAAGGAGCTGCCACTGCCTGCTCTTTCTCAGGCTGCAGTGGGTCCCTCATCCCTGCTGCCAGCTCAGCAGGCAGAGCAATACTGCTTGCTCCAGCTATGCAATAGGAGCAACCTGTGTGCCAGATGTGGCCCAGCTGGACCAGACCCAGCTCGCACAGCCTAAACAGTGCTGTTTTGAAGCTCTAATTAAAATAGAATGAGGGTAATAAACTTCTGAAGCCATAAGGTGGAATCAAAGCTTCACAAAAGCCATTTCAATAGCAGGTACAATTTGACTTTTACTTTTGTCCAAGCTTTTAGAAGGTGTCTGTTAGATCAAAATAACTAATATGACCTGATATTATGCCTTAAAATCCCCATCCAAATAAACTCTTGGTGAATTTTAAGATCAGGAATGACTTTTGTAACTGTGAAGGAATAGATCAGCTCCAGTTTCTATTTCAAAGAAATGCCTTGAAGTCAGAAAAAAAACCAGTGAATTATGTGTCCTTTAAAGAAAAAATGGTTATGTTTGACATTTTATCTGGGAATGGCTGTTTGGGACAGGCAATCTGACCCAAATATGGGTGGGAAGAGAGGACTTTCAAACACAGCTGAGTCAGGTGTATTGAGTAATGTTTGGATTGTGCTAACTAACAAAGAAACCAAAGCTATCATACCCATAGATGGTTTTGCTCCCCTCTGACTGGCGTGATTGTGCATTTGGTGTTTTAGAAAGTGATAGGCTGCAGGAGGGTTAGCTGCATAGGTTTGAGCAGGTGCTAGAAAAAAGTGGGCCAACAATGTATTCTGGTTCATGTCTGCATTGATATGCAAATTAAGTGCAGCGAGTAATGAAATGTATGTGTTGTTTCACACTGAGCCAGGTAAATATAGTTTGAAAAAAAAGAGTCTGGTGGCATATTAGACTGCTTAAAGGAATAAAGTACCTGCTTTTGTACTCTCATTTTCACACTGGTAATTAGCATAAAATTTCTGTTTTGGAGAATGGTTGGATTCTGATGAGGGTTTTTGGAAACAAAACAAAAAGTTCTTGTGCTTCTGAGTGCTAACTTCTTTATTCTGTTCTTTGCATAGGATAACTGTTGAAGGCTTTCTGCTTCATGCTGAATTTGACTCAGGTTTAAATGTACTTTGCATATTTCTTTATCCTGCAACTGTAAATTGCTTTCTGTGAGCCTTGATTACTGTCATCTACTGTCATGCCCTACTGCATCTGGCCAGTTAAAATTGCACAGTAAAATAGCAGTTTGTGTGATTTTTATCTGTGTCTACAATTTTTATGTTGCAGTTGATAATGCCCTGATTGTACCTCTGATATTGTAATGCTTACTCCCTTAAGTGCATCTTGAAAAGATCCACTGAAGGCTTGTTCTTTAGTAAATTACCTGGAACAAATAAGCAAGTAGAGCACACTTATAGATCCTCTTTTGTTTTCCTGCTTATGCTAAATCCACCTTTTTTTTTTTTCCTTGGCCAGCTGTCTGAGATGTAATTATCTGGAATTGTGATTATCAGACTAGGTGAAGCTTTTATGTGGAGATCAAATGCCCCATATTTCATAGGAAAGCTTACACTAAAGCACAGAACTCAATGAGAAGCTTTGAGTTACTGTCTCTGCTCCCGTGCAGGTGGGGTGACGCTCTCCCAGCTGCAGAGGGCCCTTCTGGGGCTGTACTGTTACACTATTTTTCAAACAGTTTTGTTGTTGTTATGGTTACCAGCCACCAACCACTCACTCCTACCACAGCCCCTCTCTCAATCACAACTTTAAACTGTCTTCTATGTGCTCCAGTGCCTGTTTCCGGGTCTGCTTTGCTTCTTCCCTGATGGTTCAGTGCCCTCTTTTCCCCTCCACTTTCCAGTCTCTTCTGTTTCCACCAGGACAGCTTTGGATCCTGCACACACTATGATTTTCTCCTCCTCCAGAGACATCTGTCCCTGCTACTGCCATCATCCCTAACCCAGTACCCACCATCCATTCTCCCTCTTTCTCTTGTGGCCTCTCTAACACCTAAAGTTTCTAAGAAGTTTGCAGCTTTTCATCCTCTCCTTACATCTCCCACACTCCAGCTGTCTGGTTCTGTTTTGTATGACATGCATATATATGTTTATGTTTTTATAATAGTTTCAGAGTGGTGGACTGATCCATAAGGATCTTCTGCTGCTTGTAGCCTATTCAGCTTACTTCCCAGGGGTGTTAAAATGAACCAAGACACATAACAGGGTAGGTCATGTAGCTAAATCAAACCTGAACATGCAGGCCCAAATACTGGAGGCTCTGGGTAGGAGACCTCTGAGTTAATACTTTTTGCATGGAGGTTCAAAGGAGCAGAATGGCTTTATGAGCTGTTATATCCAAATGAATTCTTCTATACTGCCAGGTAAAGGATCTAATGATTTAAGGCTGCAGTGTGAAGGCCAATCCTATTAGCAGAAGCTCAACCAGAGAACCTTATGAAACCTGCACTAAATGGTTTGGGTTCCACTGGAACATTTCTGTGTCTTTAAGCCATTACTCCTTCTTGATTCTTCTTCTCTTTTTTTCACTTTCATTTGTTTTGTCTCTCAAATTTAGAAGAACACTTCATTGTAAAGTGGCAGCTACCTGCCCTTACAAATGTGTCTATTTCTAAATGAATTACATTATTTAATTAGCAATTATTCTGTAAATAATTGAACTGAGTCATACATAAATTTAAAAGTCTAAGGCACTATTCAGCTTGATGTTAATTAATATGACTAATAAAACAGATAAGAAAATATGAATAATAAAGTTAGTTTCTGCCACATTATCTATGACACTTTCATGGTCTTAATTATCTGGAGATGTAAAATGACAAGCTCTTTTCCTCAGTCAAACGAATCTCTGAGTATGTTTTCCCTGGATCTGTATGAATCAGGACATTCTGATGCATAGTTGCATTGTGCTAGTGAGAGAAATTAGCTTCAGTTACCTTTCTTTTGTTTCAGAGAATATAACTGTGTGGTTTGTTAATGAACTTTTAAGTACTGTTTCATTCAAGGTTGTATAAGCAAGGGGTTTATTTATTTTAGTTGTTTGGGGTTTTTTTTAATAAGAAAGAACTACCAGTTTCTGAAAGGTTTTTATACGTTTCACGTCAACTTCTAAAATTCTGCTTGTTTGAGAGGAACTGCTAAACGCTTGAAAACTTACTCATCGTTGTTTTCTAGTTATCTTGGCATATTACCAGGTATAAGTTTCAAATGCTGATTAAATCTCAAAGAGAACGGAGATCCAGAATTAGTTGCTTGCAGGATGTCATACCTTATAAACACCAGGGGAGAAATAAATTAGCACATCTCAAGATGGATTATGGTAAAGGTCTAGAATACATAAATAATTGTTTAATTATGTGACATCTACATTTCCTGTATTAAACTATATTAGCTGAATCATTAATAGAATAATTAGCTGAACCAATACAGATAGTAACAAGCTGTTGCCCTGGTGAGGCAGGAACAACGTACAAAGCAATAGCTCAGGCAACAAGAAAAGAATAAAAGAACACTTTGCTTTCCAATGATGGACCTTGAAAGTGTTGGAAAACAGACACTGAGCCTGCTTCCAAGGATGCCCTTTGTAGCAGCACCCACACACTTGGGAGAAAGCTTTGTCAAGAGCTGATCTTGACAGTTTTTACTACTTGTCACAGGTTGTCTCCACCCACATCTGAAAACTATTATCCGAAACAGGCCCTGCTCTCTGCTTGAATGGGCAGCTTGGCATGTCTCTTCTCCTGGAGCCTTGCATGAGAGTATACTACTGTGCCTGTGGTGTCTGTGCTTCGTAAGGTAGGGACTAAATATTCCTTAGCTAGAACTTACAGGTTTATCAAAGTTGTCAAGAATCCAAAGGGCTATGGCACAGGTTTCCAGATCTGAAACCTTCTGAGCTGCAGGTCATGCTAAGAACAGCACAACAGGAGACAAAGCAAATTTATCAATTGCCATCTCTTTTATTCCTGAGCAGTCTAATGCTTTGATGACTTAAAAAGAACAAAATACATTCCCACATACAAACCAACCTCCCCTCTACCAAAACCCATGTCATTCATATAGGTTTTGGTGTGAGGGGGAAGGCTTTCTCATGGTCTGATATTCCTCCAGAAGCCACCCAAAGCCCCTGACCGAAGTTTGATCTTCTGGCTATATTTGGGGTAACCTAGCACTTGAAGAAGATCTACAGCTTCGCTGTCTGGTCCTTGAACTAAAAAAGTCCATGGACGCAAGCAAAGGCGTTAGAAACCCCTCTGTTGAGTGTCTGCAGTATTACTTGTACCTCTACTCCGACAGCATTTCATTTAAAACAGCTCTGAATCCTGTCAAAGGGGCAAAAGGTTATTGTGTCTTTCTAGGTTAGCCTTCAGACTAGTTAAAGCATTGTGTGCTGAGCCACTTTACTTGGAAAGAGCTACATCAGCTCAGTCGCCTCTTCAGATGAGGCCACAAAAGAAAAGCTAGACACCAAACACTCATCAAAGCACCTAAATTGTTTACAGCTTCCATCCTTGCTCAGCAGGTTTCCAGTGTTTCAGGTCTGGTATGAGTCCATAGCTGGCTTTGGAAATGGTCCCAGACAAGTCTGGGAAGACCTTTTCCAGACATATTTCTGGAATGAATACAACAAACAGTTGTATCAGTCATCCCCAAAGCCTCTGAACTCTCCTGACTCCTGGCTGAAGAAGTGCAGCCACCAGGTTCTTCTCTACACACTTTCTATAGCACCTGTTTAATCTTGAGAGCCTCCATTCTTAAAGGCAATCAAAGCCCTGCTCTTTTCTTAACAGTCTGACAAGACTGAAGACATTATGGAGTTTTAGGTTGGCATTACGGACAGTGGTTAAAGCAGATAGTCTGGTTACTCCTTAAGATGGGGGAGAGGGAGAAACTGAGAGTTAAATTCATCAGGCAGAGCATATTGGCCACTCACAGAGCCCATAGTCAGGTAGAGAGCCCTTTGCTTACTTTTTCCTTACAACCACCTGCGAGAGCAGGGGAAAGGAGAAAGAGGAGTTATCATGAAAAGCTACACAGCAGGCTATGCTTGTGTGGCATCACTCCTGGCTCTGAGTCAACTGATAGCTGGGTAAAATTGGGTCACCTGCCAACATGTTCTTGAGTCAACATGCTCTTGGCTTTTAACGTGAAATTTTGAGGTTAGGTAAATGGATTAGTGAGAGAAAACCAACTCTGAGAGCTAAATGCTTGATGGAAGAAGGCGGGGGTGCCTTAGTTCGGTTTTATACCAGTCCTAATGGTCCTGAGAAAGTCCTGGCTATGATCACAGTTGCACATGTAGTTCTTCTGCTGTGGGAGAGGCACCCACGAGATTGCTGCAGCCTGTAAGCTGCCACCTCAGGAAGTGAGGGGGCAGATGTTCTGCCTCCACAGGGGAGACCGGCAGGGCTGGGTTTTCCGGTGTGGTGTCTGTCCAACCACACCATGGGGTGCTTGGTGGGGAGTGAGGTTTTCCTGCTCCCATGGCTCCCTGAGCCCTCCCCAACAGCTGGAGAGGGAGTATGCATGGGGAAGCAGGTGAGTGCCCCCAGCCAGCCCGAGCTGCGGGTACAGCTTTCTGCCAATAGCTGATGTTGTCCAAACAGGCACTAGCTGGTGTGTGAGGGAAACAGAGGTGAGGTTTCAAGTAAGAAGTGGGATTTTAATTCAGAACAAATGCAGAAGACCACAATATGTGTGGTATGTTCAGCACAGCTTTGAGGCTTAGCTGTCTTGTTTTTAATTATATCTTAATATGATAGCATGCCACATTATTCATGTTCTTAATAATGGCTTGTATTGTTTTAGGAGATGCAAGCAGAGAGACCCTGGGGATATACAAAGCTCAGACATTTTAAAACTAGTAAGATTCAAATGTTTGATTCTTTTAAAGTGGTATGTCTTTATCTGCAGCTCACCCAGTACCTCATGGTCCAGGCCAAGAGGGATTTCAGTGGGACCACAGGAAGGTTGAGCAGGCTTCTTAGCTCAAAATCAGGGATCCAGCACTGACGTGTTCAATGTAGGCTGTACCAGATATTTTAAAAAATGTTTCTGAACCATCATTAAGAAGAAAACTTGCTTGAGTATTACTCCCGATGCATAAAAATGATGGAGCCCTGGCAGGTTTGATATGATTATTTTAGAAATCAACCAAGGGACTGACGTGGGAAACATAATCTGGGGCTAGAACACAACACTCTTAATTGCATTTGCTGAAGAAAGTATTGTCTGCAAAGTCCTTTTTTTTAAAGTAAAAAAACCAAACAACCAAATCAACCCACCCTTATTCAATTTCTGTTAACATGAATGGATTTCTGGAGGTCTTAGTGTCCTACCTCCAAGCTGCACGCCATGCTTAACAGGGCCTGCTCTGTGATACTGTAGGATGGGGGTAGTTTAGAGTAACTTATGTGGCAACAGCATGGACATTAATAATAATAATGGTAATAATAAAAATAAAAGTTTATATTGCGCCAGGATTTAGAAAAGAAGAGCAGATGAGAAAGAACTGAAAAAAAAGTCAGGAAACAATTAGCTGAGCTAAGTGATCACAGAAGGAAATGTTCGAAAGGAGGTGGAGATGACTGGATGCAAAAAATTCTACTAGTGCGAGAGGACATCCAGTAAACTGGAAAATGAAAGAGAGAGGGTCAAGGGAGAATGCTGTTAGTTTGTACACCCACTGACAACAAAATGACACATTGTCATACCTCCCTGCTCTGTGTGAGCTGTTTTTAGTGGCTGCATGCAAAAAACTTAGCCTGTTAAGATATGCGCAATCCAGGCTCAATATTGCAGTCACAACTAGAGCCAGATCCTGTTTGCCTTATTTCTTGAACAGTGCCATTGTTTAAGTAGAATTTGGCTGCCATATGGTATTTAATGTTACGGAATTCTGATTCCTATTGAACAAGGATACTGAATGCCAAGGAAAGAGGAGTGGGAGAATCTCAGTGGGAATTAGAAAATAATCAACAGCTTGAGTTCCTGTATGGTGTGGCTCAGTTTTCAGACCCACCTTAAACCATAACTCTATGCCTTAATGTGGTGATTATCAGTGATATCTGTTTCTTTATCCACTTTGGAGGAAAACATCACGTGTCTGCTTAATGATGACAGATGCAGACTGGGATAACAGTGTATATAGTCTAGATCTAACTTAAAAAAAAAAATGGAATATTTTTGTTATGTTTGACATCTTCACATAACTCCAGGATCTAGTCTCTTAACAATCACAAGGATTCACCCTAGTCAAAGTATAGAGTTGGGTACAATGATTATTTTCATTACAGGAAACAGTATTAAAATAATAAACTAACTTACACCGAACTTATCTCTAGTAGCAGTTTAATACTTCTTCCCAAGCCTGGATGTTAGTTTGACTATTGAAAAAGACATCTCACAAAATATTCTGACAGATTATATGAGTTATCTGTAATTATTTTTCCCTTTTAATTTAAACACTGAAGTGCATGGTTGTATGCATAAAGGACTTATACCTTCAATCACCTAATTTTGTAGAGCAGACTTGCTTCTATCTTTCTTTGCATAAAGAATCCAGATGAAAATGGGCCTATGTTTTAAAATTTTGCCTGAAATAGTGTACAGGTTATTTCATCTGCTAGTAATGGAAAATACTGCAATGCCATGATAGTCACATGTAAAGTATCAATCCTGCATACTGATATGATGCTCACACAGGACTCCAAAATTCATTCTAGCTCCCTTGTAATAGTACATCTTGGAAGAGTGGAAGGGTTTCTCTCTTCCAGTTGGTCCTGGCAAGAAATCTGAGGACAAGGGAATAATTAGAAATGAATCACAGTTTATGTTATAAATATGAGACTGATAATGACTCAGCTGGCAAATTTCAGAGCTCAGTTTTATGCTGAATGAAGGATGAGTATGGCTGAGTAGACCACATGCATCTGCTTAATCAGTTTACAGAAGAGTTGTGCTGTGACCATGGTCTTGGCTTGAGACAGGCAGGGTCTCTGTACTACAAAAATGAACCGATTTTGCAAGACAGGAGCTTCTAATCCTCTGGCATCATCTTTTGGAGGCTCATCTATCTTATTCTGCAGATACTGGATATTTATTTCTTTCTTGGCTTTTAAGGAAATAGGACTGGTTCTTGGGCATGTGATGGGGACAAAACTGCATTTCTGGAGGTCCCTGTGATAAATTCAAATTCAGCCTAAGAAAGCCTCTGTGATTCTGTTAGAAGAGTAGGAGTTGCAGAAATGAAAATGTATTCAGGCTAGAAGGGAATTGAAGGGAAAAAACTCTTTGATTCAAGTGCAATTATTATTGCTAAAATGTCAGACATTTATATTATGCAATAGATCTACAGTATTTTAGTAAATAGCATTTCATTTGAGGACAGGGAATGCCCCTTGCCTCATAAGTTTGCAGCCCTAACTGAATGATTAATGAAATCAGACTCTAGGTATTTAACTATGTATAAAAATGATAATGTGCCAGCTTGTGTCTTGGGATAATGGAAGCAGACTACTCTTGACAGTCATTCAAAGGGATTTCATTTCCCAGATATTTAATCCAAGCCGTTTTGTGCCTTGGTCTGCATACCATTATATTTCAATGCAACAATATATAGCAAAGACATTAACTTCTTAGAAGGTACATCATATGTGATATGTTTTTCATTCACAAGAGCCACAGACAGCGCCAAAATGCCATGTTGTAGAGTTTGGCTGTCATGATCAATTTGTAGAATGAAATAAGTATCTACTTTATTTCTTGTAAATCAAAATCAGCAGTGTAACCTATTTATTGCCATAGGGACCATATTTAAAAATTCTGGAAGCTGCTCAGTTGATTAATTTGATCTGGGAAGATTATAGATCTCTTGAATAGTAAATATCATATTAACTACAAAAAAAATATAACTCTGATAAGGAAATGCGATATAAACACCTCCAACAAATCAGTTTCTGAAAGATGATCAAAATCACATCAGAGAAGCTGAATGAAATGAACATCTTACACTGAAAATAACAGTACTATCTATAGCTCCTCACTGTGACTGTCTACCTAGCTAAAGACTCTAAATAGCATATAATTATAATGTATAAGTGTTTCTTTAAATTATTATTCTGTATAGCGTTTGAAAGATAATGGATTCACCCATTTTGCAACACATTCCTGGATTCAGTGTAGGCCTCAGAAGCATGAGAAGACACTCATAGTCTCCGTACAAATTAGCTAGCATATTAAAAATAACTCGTTTAATATGTTTCTAACTTAATACAAAAAAGCTGTTCTTTTTTTAAAAAAATATGTTTTCTGATAAAGAAGCTCAATAAAGTGTAATTTCATTCTAGTAAAGTTTTACAAGAATAGGCATTTTCTGTTTTAAATTATATTAGTCAAGATAGCTGGCTGAAGCCTACAGTGGGAGTTGGGGGAGAGGGCAGAACAGGCTGCTGATTGTTACCAGCTCAGCAAAGCTATGTAAAAAAGCCAGCAGCAGTGTATTTAGGAACCATAGCCCCCTCAAAAGAGAAGTTATTTTACCAGAGCATCAGAGCTCAGGCTTCTGTATCTCACATTTTTCTTTCTTCTTTTATTTTGCACTGGGACAGACACACAAACTCATTTGTTAGGCTCTCACCTTTTTCTTTATACCACAATGAGATGTAGAAGACAGAAAGGAGACCCTAACTTCCTTCCTTAAACAGAATACGTCTTCTCCCCTTCCAGATATCTACTGCAGTGGTGGTGGATTGACCTGCCACCAAGCTGCACTTCCCCTCCTCAACTGGACAGGGGGAGAAAAAGTGCAAGTCTGTGGGCCAAGATAAGGACAGGGAGATCACTCAGCAAGTACCATCACAGGCAAAACAGACACGGCATGGGGAAATAAGTTTAATTTATTGCCAGTCAAATCAGAGTAGGATAATTAGAAATAAAACCAAATCTTAAAACACCTTTCCCTACCCCCTCCTTTTTTCCAGACTCAACCTCACTCCCAAATTCTCTACCTCCTCCACCCGATAGGCACAGAGTGGTGGGGAATGGGGTTGTGGTCAGTTCATCACATGTTGTTTCTGCCATTCCCTCCTCAGAGGAGGACTCATCACACTCTTTCCCTGCTCTAGTGTGAGGTCCCTCCTACAGGAGATAAGAAGGACTGTGGGACCTTCCCACGGGCTGCAGTCCCTCAGGAACAGGCTGCTACAGTGTGGATTCCCTGCAGGATCACAAGTCCTGCAGCAAACCTGCTACAGCGCAGGTTCCTCTCTCCACGGGGCCACAGGTCCTGCCGGGAGCCTGCTCCACTGCAGGCTGCCCACAGGGTCACAGCCTCCTTTGGGCATGCCCCTGCTTCAGCATGGGGTCCTCCCCAAGCTGCAGGTGGAGATCCGCTGCACCATGGACCTCCATGGGCTGTGAGGGCACAGTTGTGTCACTATGTGCTGCAGGGAAATCTCTGCTCCAGCACCTGGAGCACCTCCTCTCCTCCTTCCTCACTGACCTTGGTGTCTGCAGAGTTGTTTCTCACACATATCCTCACTCATCTCTTCATCTGCCCTTTTTGGAACAGTTTTTCCTCCCTTCTTAAATGTGTTATCCCAGATGTTACCACTGTCACTGATGGACTCGGCCTTGGCCAGCAGTGGGTCTGTCTTGGAGCTGGCTGGCATCAGCTGTATTGGGCAACAGGGAAGCTTCTAGAAGCTTCTCACAGAAGACAGCCTTGTAGCCCCTACTCATTATCAAAACCTTGCCATGCAAACTGAATACAGCAGCTCATTCCTTCCCCCCTTCCTGACCTCTGTCATTTCCCATCTGAGGTGAAAACCTCAAGTCTAGGGCACCTCTCCTTTGTGCACAAGTTTCATATATGAGGATAGTAAAAGCAGAGGTATCTCAGCTTTCCCTTGAATAGAAAAAGAAAATAAATATCTCAAGGACTTTCACAGTCAATTCTTGTTCCCGCTTTGGTCAGTAACTGAGTTTGGAGTTTGGTTTCACTCCCCCTTTTCCTGACTGAAGGTGCAATGAAGGCGGGCAGGCTGGGCCACAAAAGCAGGACTTCTCAGCAGTGAGAGTGTCACAAAGTGATCCAGAAAAGATAAAATTAATTAATGTTTGAGAACAGTAACACAAGTGTGCTGGTTTTGGCTAGAATAGAGTTAATTTTCTTCATAGTAGCTAGGATGCTCTGCTATGGATTTGTGCTGAAAACAGTTGATAACACAGGGATGTTTTAGTTACTGAGGAGTGCTTGCACAGAGCCAGGGCCTTTTCTCACAGTACCCCACCAGTGAGCAGGCTGGGGGTGCACAAGAAGCTGGGAGAGGACATAGCCAGGACAGCTGACCCCAACTGACCCAAGGGATATCCCATAC
>WTXV02035328.1:0-15229 GCA_009823435.2 Nymphicus hollandicus | reverse complement strand
AGGTGTCCCTGCCCATGGCAGGGGGGCTGGAACTAGATGATCTTAAGGTCCTTTCCAACCCTAACTATTCTATGATTATATGATTCTATGATCTGGTTTGTCCCATTAGAAACTTAAGCCTTTACTTGTTATACAAGATACCAATTTTGAAAAACAGAATATAAAAGATTTGCATTTAGCCTGGGCTTGCTTTCATTGTGTCAGGTACTGTACATTAATTGCAAGTACTGTGACTATGCCATTGTATTTCCTGATTAGGCCTATTTTCTAATTTATAATTATTGTCATTTGCAGCTTTTTAATAGCATCATTTATACACTGAAAAAAATGTGTCAGTTATATGTAACTGGCAGACTGCTAAAAGTCTTGATTTTGAACAACACTAAAGTGCTTCGGTAGTGTGACAACAGAATAAGAAAGGGTGCATTACCCCACAGAATACCCTGTCTAATTACAAGGCAGAGTGGGAATAGAAAGGGATAATGTGATGATATTCATCCATACAGAATGGTAGTAGTCTACACATACTGGCAACTTACTTGTTGTATAATCTTTTTTATAAGCAAACCAAAATTTAAAAAGGAATTTAAGATTAATAACAAAGGGCTGCTTTACCGATATTTTCAAGGAGTCTTCCAAGTGTGAATTGTTACATAGGAAAATTTTAGAGGTATTTATTTGAATATGAAACAAGTAGATGCTCACAGAATAAGACAGCCTCTAAAAGATCTTCAGAGACAAGACAAGCTCATGTTTAATATGATCCCAGTAGATGGAATGAGCTGGGAGAACAAAAATCAGATTTGTTCAGAAGAAGAGCAAAGTTGGAATGTTATTTCTATGACATTTCAGAAAGATATGAACAAGAAAAGACAGTATTTATTTAGCCAAAAGGTAAAAAAGCTGCATAATAAAACTTGGTATGACCTGAGCTTTATGCATGGATGTATACAAAGGACCATTTATCTCCAAGACTCTAGAAAGAAAGAATTTGTTAGAGACAAGAGAAGCTCAAAAGTGAAAAATTAAAGGGATGTGCAGATAAGACATCTGCCTCAGGATGAACAGAGAGAGCTAAAGGCATACACAAAACTTGGTAAAGTTCCATATTAACAATACTGAATTTGCAAAAAGTCCAGGAAAACATAGGTTAGAGACAGATTAAGGTTTTACCATCTGTTGTTGGTGACTCTTGATTATAAACAGTAGCTAAATGAATATATGCAGATGCTGTAACCCTAAAGATCAGGTAACAGGGAAAGAGTGATGGGGATTCAGGACAGAATGCTGTGGATGAAAACACTAAAAAAGAGTATCCTATGAAGAACATGCTGAAGTATAAGGAGAGAACAGATGAAAGGAAATTATGCTACAGCATCCATCTTTTCCATTATTTTAGCCATTTAATCAGATTATTTCATTGTTTAGATCAACAACAATAATTTGCACTCTTGTAGTACTTGCCCGAAAACTTGATGCAGTAGAAGATCTCCATTGAGTCAAACAGGCTTTGTATCAGACTCCGACCAGCTCTCTCAAATCTGATAAATGTATTTTTGCCCTCTTTTGAAAAGCAACTTGCTTAAATCAAATTAGCATATTGAACTATTGTTAGCACTAATTAACTAGTAAATCAACAGTTAACTAATTAACATATCAGTGGTCCCCAGGGGCAAGTATTTTATTAATTTAGTTTCAGCAAATGACCCTATCAAGTAGAGTAAGGCATGTATATAAAGCCTTAGAAACATATTTCCTGTTATTTGAAAATGAGAAGATGTAATAGATCTACATTTTTAGAAATGGCCTTATTTGAAAGTCAGAAAACAGAGTCTGGTTTGATTATTAAGTTAATTGATTTTTAAGCCCTAAAGTAATATGTAGTTCCAGTTGCATGCAATTGTTTTATATAATCCAGTGGAGTTGGCTTAATCTGTGTGAATCAAGTGCTCAAGCTCCATTTTATTCAGAGCATGGAGATTTTTAGTTGAGGAAGATCGAAGTTTCCAATATTTTCCTAGCTGTTTTTCTTAGCTATGAGGAGGAAAAATGTTACTCTGACTCTGCTCTTCAGTTTCAATTTTTTCTCACAACCTGTATCATGGAATGTGGAAAAGATGGGTTGGTCTTTGGAACCCATATTACAGTTTATAGTAGTTTCCAATTATATGCTATGCATAATTTCCTACAGTTTAAATTTTACTTTTTATGTACACCAAGATATAATTTTAAAACTGTTGTGCTTTCTTGAGAAGACTATACTTACATTTAGGCAAGCAGATACTTTCTGTACACAAAATAAGAAAGTATTTTATACATATCTAGCTCCATAGCTCACAGGTCATGTGGAATAGAGTTTTTTCTAAGGCAATAAATATAAATACTTCTCTACCCTTATGAAATATTGTATTTTATACTGTTAGGCATTTTCATTGGTATTTTACTAAAATCACAGAATTCCTGAGATTGGAAGGGACCACCGGGGGTCAGCTAGTCCATTCATTCACCCAACAGCTATTGTTTGCAGTAGCTGAAGGCCCTGCCCTTGACTTTCTGTTGCCATCTGTCTGCTGCAGCTCACTGCCTCTGCATCTCAGTGAGAAGAAGCTTCCCCAGCTCAAAGCTGCCTCACTATGTACTCTATCTCCTCAGCTCTTTCTCTACCATCTGTTTAGACCAAGATGCCAAACTCTGCACTGAAGTGACCAGTGTGCACACATAAACTCTCTCCTGCCAGCTCTGCTAGGTGGGTGATAGTCATCAACTAAAGAGGACTACAAATAGCTAGGATGAATGTATCTTAACTAACTTTGTCTAGATTTGCCACAGTCATTTGCCAAAAACCCTGATTACTGGTTGTTCTCTTTTAACACCCTTTCCCAAGGCTGAAATTTTCATGTCTGGGAAAAAAAGAGAAGTTAACTTTGCATTAAGATAGTCAGAATATATGCTAAATACCTATCAATCTTGCTGCTTTTACTTCTGAAGACTTTCAGCTAAAATCCAGGATACTGTTTTATGGCAGAGATGCATATTTTTGTCTCTCACTTAAAAACACTAACAAGACTGACTAAAAAAGGCTCGGGGTAGCAAGCAGGTGTGTTTTACATATATGACTCCAGTTTTCAGGAGGAAATAAAAAATTAAAATCTTCAAGTTCTGTCTACAAATAATTAAGATTCCAATTGAGACTACCAGGATTTTCTTCCAACATTTTGGATGGCTGCTTGGATAAACCCATTATAACTAAGAAGAAGTAGGAGGATTTTAGGTAAACAGAAATAATTACCTGAATTAAAGTGATTAGAGTTCAGTGTTTAATTTTAATTTCATTTAGTTTTACAACAAGCAGTGCAGATTACAAGAGAAATTTTCTGCTGCCTTTGAAAGTACTTCCAGCAGCAGCTGAAATTTGGATGAGTTACCTGCCTAATAAATTACCAGCATCATATTCAAGAGCATTTCTAGTTTTTTTAGTGTTCCTTTTCCAATCTCCCCTACTATAACCCTGCTTAACTTATTAAATACTGTCAAATTGTAGTATCAGTAAAATGACTATGAACTAAAATTGCAGTAGAAATCAATTAACTTAAATAATTCATAGCAACATGCAGACTGACCTGTCCAGTAATAGGTTAGGTGCAAATAAAAGTTTTCCTGGATGTTCCATGGAGCGCCAGACTAAGCCAATCATCAGTATCTCTAACCAGGCACATTCCAGTAGATGGACCTGATCATGGAGTGTTAAATCCACAAATCCTGAAAGAACAAAGAGGAGACAGTGAAAACACTCCAGCTTCATAAGTGGAACAATATTATTCAGAAAATCAGGTTAAAAAGTGCATTGGAGATGGATAACCAAAAGGAAAACGCAGTGAAACTGACATTTATTTTCTTTACATTTTTGGTTGGGTTTTGTTTATCATTAGGTCCACTGTGGCTTCATCCTACAGAACAATCAGCATTTTTTAGCTCCCTTGTTATGTGCTGCCCAAAGAGCAGAGCAAGAGCCAGGTGAGCATTTGCAGCCCCATGCCTGTTGCTAATGGCCTGGGAAGCCAGGTGCACACTGCCAAAAGGAGCAGCCATCTGCTCCAGTGCCATGCTGCCTGGGGCCTGATGGAGGAATAATGGAAAATGCCTCATATAAAATGAAATTATAGCTCTAGTCAGCTAACTCCAGACCCCTTTTCCTGATGGAATGCTGTTTTACAGACGTGTGAATCACCATACTGCAAGTGTTGTTATCTGTGTGGAAGAAGGTCCAATCGTGCATTTCAAATGAATCAGGAAGCAAAAGCTAATCCATGCACATTCAGAACTTGCAGATGAACCACTTGTTTATATTTCTTTTGGATTAAACACTTGGAGGAAGGGGGTGACCTCTCTTACTCTAGCATTAAACAACTCTAAAAACAATGGATGCAAAATGAAGAGGTTGCTTATAGCAATACTAAAACATGAATATGAAAGAACAGCGATAAAGGTAGCTATGAAAGCATAATGACAGTGGTCATTCTGGTGTTCATTTCATGGAACAGATACTGTTATTCTCTGTTTGAGAGTCTCATTTTTCATGAACATTACTTTCAATCCAAAGATATAAGTGAAGGGGAGATTGCATAATACAATTAATTAGACCCTAGAATAACTCATTGTTTAAAATTAGCATGAACTTGCTAAAATGAAATTAAAAACAGATCTTATTTATATTTTACTCAGTGTTATGAATGAAACACATTATTTAACTTTGCCCTTTGTTTGTCTGAAATTGTAATTGATTTATATTAGTATTTGGAATACAAGTTATGGGGTAAACTACATTACCAGCCCAGTAAATGGTAGTGATTTTACTTCTGCCTTGTGTCCTCACTAAATTTATATATTGAGTCAGTTCCAAAGAATATACCTGACATACTATTGAGTTCTATCTTAAGAAAAAAAAAGAGACACATACTTTTAAAAAGTTAAATGTGCTACGAAATACATTTTTCAAATAACAAAGAGGAAGAGAAGGAAGCAAAATATAGTTCATGGTAACTTATAAAATATTGTTATGTTCTGTAAAAGTTGCTGATATAACAATTTTTTTATTAAAACATCTGAGAGAGTTAATCAGTCTATTCGTAAAGAACCATTCAGAAAAAAGAAAGTTTTGACAAGTCTGAAATAAAAATCATCTACCAATCATTAGGAGTGAATTTAGGAGTGAATTAGGAGTGATTTTTTTTTTTTTTTTTATGGAAGTGGTAACTATTGGGCAGGAGAAGTGTTGTCTTTTCCTGTATGTTTCCATTATTACCAAGTGCAAAAATTACTTTGACTTCACAGGCCAACGGAATGGCATTTGCCTGAATTACAAAACAGCCTGAAACAATAGAGCTGAAACTTAAAAGAGCAGCATTCTTAACTACAAAGCACTGATTACAACACTCAAGAATGAAATTGGCAGAAAGGAACTGCTGTCTGTATATGGAGTACAAACAATAAATACCATGTATTCTATTAAGCATTGCCTTAGTATGCCGACACATGCTAATAATGTTTTTATCTGTGCTTGAAGCCACACCAATGCAGGGACACAAGTCACCCTATGGTGTCTAAAGTTTGCAATCTGTGCATTACTAGTCAGCTACATTGCCATCATTTCACGTGGCTGCACTCTATTCTGCAGCAGATTGCTTTGACTGTTGAAAAAAAACCAGCTTTTTACAACCGTGGTAATTCACTTTCCTGTAAAACTCTGCTCATTCTTCTACAGTATTCTGGATGCCAAAATGCTTTGCTTTGTTCTCCACACTGTCTTGGCACCTATTCTCAAATCCCTTTTAAGCTCTATCTTTTGATTAACTTTATTTTTCCCCACCTTCACATGTGAAATTTCAGATTGCACTGATGCTAAGCAATCTTTACAAAAACTAAAGAGAGACAGTAAAAAAGAAAGCTAATAAATTACTTCACTAGGTATTGTAGAGGAGGGATATTTTGTCAGCCTGCTCTGAGAATAGAAATATACTGCTCAAAACCACCAACATCTTTTAAAGAACATGAACATAAATATTTTACATTAAAAATTCCTAAAAGGATTGGCCAAAAATATTATTGCTGTCTGGAATATTAATTCTGATTTCAGAGAAGGCAAGGAAGCTGCAAAAACCTAGAATGAAAAAGAAAACTGATTGTGAGTCCACAGTTTATAGCATTAAATGATCTGTCAGCCTGACATCTACTTTAGGTTCTATAACAAAGCAGCTAAACCAAATCTTGATTAATGCAGGTTTAAAAGTCTGTAGTATAATAGTACACATCAACTGTAATTCATATAAAACTTTATCAAATTACCTTGAAGTTTTTTTTATGTGACATTATAATTTTAGCTGTTAAAAATCATAGTTTTGATGACGCAGACTCTGTAAGACATTTGATTTTCTATAAATATGCAACCTATTAACTGAATTAAAGTATTTTAAATGACACATCTCAGTATATAATGGCAAAATGCTAATGAACTGAACTGAAATGTTTCTCAAGGAATGCCATACAGTTTACTTCTTTATCCTAGACAATTTTTTTAATGATGTCATATATGAAAACCAGAAATCATGATTCAGATGTCATGATGGCATGTGGGAAATAATGCAAAAAATAAAAAACCAAACCAGCTGATAATGTAAGCAATCTAAATAGCTCACTAGCTTCCTCATAAAAAATACAGACATAAGTTTAAAACCAAGAACATTAAGCATCTATATAAGATAGAAACAGCAGCAGCTATGAAGAAGACTTGGATGGAGAAAAATCAGCCCAGTTTGAGCTTCCAGTGGGAAGCTATATATAATAAAGACGCTGAACTTTATAAAAAGCCAGGGAAATTCTGAGAGAGTAAGAAAGACAAATTACCTCTGTGTTACCTGAATCTGGTAACCATTCTTCAAGCAAGGTGAGAATTTAGACAGGATGATACACATCAAAGTGAATAAAACCTTGAAAAACATGCCCTCTAGTGAGGAGTAAGAGTAATTTAGAGACTCTACATGAAACTAGACTAAAGGGGTTAAAAGACTACAATGGATATCTATCTAAAGAAAAAAGAATAGCATAGCAAAAGGTAACAGCATAAAATACTGAAGCTCATGCTGGAAGCTAAAGCTACTCCAAGTGGCTACAAATAAGGGGGCATTGTTAACAACAAAAGTAGTTATTATCTAAGAACATACTAAGTTTTCATAAATTTGCTATCATTAGAAACATTAATCAAGATTTAATTATTATTTTTTAAGATATACTCTTGTTCAAGCAAGTTAATTCAGAATAATGTTACAGAAGGTTAAATTAACTGATGAATAAATCATTAGTCACTTCACTCAGATCATGATGCACTTTAATGCTGCTAAAATGATGTGTAGTTGTGCACTGCATTCTCAAATATCAGTGTTTTTTTAATGCTGGCAAGTTTTGGAAGAAAAAAGTATATTTTAATTCTAAACTTTTGTTTGTTGTGCTTTAAGGAAAAAGAAAGACCTTCACTTCACTGTGGATACATTAATTAACTGCAGCTTATGGACATAACCTACATCTGACTCCATGCAGCAGACTGACCAACTACATCTCCTTATGAGACATATCAAAATTCCTGTGTGACTAAAACTCACAAAACCTAGAGTGCCATTAAGGCATTCACATATGATATGCTTGGCAGGAGAAATACTTACAGAATAAAAGCCATGGATGAACCATCTCTTTTTCACATACAGATAAATTAACAGTATTTGTAAATGTTGCCAATACAGAACACAATGACAGTTCCGCAAACTCATGTATAAATATGGAAATCTGAACTTCTGAAAAGCCAGAAAGGTCTTCTGAGCACTCAGCTAAGAGTAGGTGGCAAATACATTTATGTTGCTTGTAGAACACAAAACTATAATGTTCAAACTAAACTGATTATCCTTTCTAATATAAAGCAACAGTATATGCTGCATCAGTGATGGTATGATACAAATCTCACTCTTCCACACAATAAGACACTCTGAACGCGGCAGTGGGTCCATGGAGGAAAAGCTGTAACAAAACCCCTATTTTGGCAAGCATGACTCCCTCAAGGTGACATTAGACTTGGGAATGCAAAATTGTATGACCCTACCATCCTAAAAAAGGAAGGCAGCAACCAACTACAACAGGTATGAGCAAATCTCTCTGTAAACTTGGGGTCTGGGCAGTTGCCCAAAGGGAAGGGTTTCCATAAAAGAACACAAAGACTGCAGGAAGTAATATTAGGTAAAACATATCCCTGACAATGGAGAAGCGGTTTATGCACAAGATTGATTGATTCCAGTATGGAATAACATAAAGATCAGACGGTTTTCATTTATTGCTACTCTAACAAACATTGTGCACTTTACACTCTTCTGAAATAATCAACAATAATATGTCAAATTTTACCAATTAAATATTTTGAAACTAATATATTTATTTTTGCCTTTGTGACTTTTAACCTAATAAGTAGCTTTCTATTTTATCAGAAACAATTTCTATAGCAACTAACATTCTCTGAGACCAAACAGCCAGTGTCATTGCAGATTTAATCCTTCAACAGTAAGTCTTTTAGTGGGTACCTATTGGCAATTTGGGGATCATTTAATTATCATAATTTTTCAGCTTCTATTAATATTCTTAAGACACAACTACAGGTGCCCAGACTATTTCTCCTTTCACAACAAATGATTAAGCAACCTTCTTTTTTCATCTGATCCAACTGTAAACCCATCTATATGTTTATACCATATTTCTTAACCATTATGATGGGAATAAATCTCAACCAAGTTTTACAAAACAATAAAAAACATTGTGCCATAAAGAATGATTCTGTCTCCAGGTGCTTTGAAGGAAAATAAAGCAAAAGCAGTAAAAAGTTTTAAAAGCAATAGCAAAGGTCCACCTAGCAAAGTATCCTTTTTACAACAGCAATTGAAACCAGATGCTTATGGTAAAACATACAGTAGGACAACCATATGCTTCTACAGGAAGTTTTCTCAGGCTCCAGAGGTATGCGGCTCAGGGACTTTCAGAGCCAAAGATGGTCTTTTTCTGCTTAATATTCTTTAACATTTTTCCCTCCAAGTTTGTCCAGATGCTTTTTGAACCCACTTAGGCATTTAATCCACTCAAGATATTTTTTATATACTCTGGAAATAGTAATCTCCAGTAAGAAGTTCCACACTCTAAGTTTACACTAGGAAAATAATAATCTCCTGTCCTGTCCTTCTTTGAGCGTTTTCCAGTTCAACTATATTCTTTCAGAGACAGCAAGACTAGGACTGCACAGATTTACAGTCTGCCCTTGTCTTCATCACCTTAGTCAATTATAATCCATAATTCTTATCACTATTATTCATGCATTTTTTTTTTCAGATAACTTATGAATATGCTGAACAACATAGGTCTAACTATTGAACTCCAAAGGTTATCTCTCTCCTAAGTGTCCTTCCTGCTTGTCTGGAAAGTCTTTAACTTGGTAGCAAGAGGAATTTTTATAATAGCTCCTATAATAAAAAATATGGATGTTATCCTATAAAAAAATGTTGTGGGAAATCAGAACATTCCTACATCGTGTTTTAAATTTGCTCAGATGAACCACTATTTTTTTCTATCTTAATGCAGTGTTTTGAAAAGTGGCAACAACCACAGAAAAGGCTGTTATTTACTACTCAGTACAGTATCTGAGCTATGCAACGGTCATGTAACAGGCCACATTTGGAACAAAACACTAATTAGGTTGGCAAAGACAGCAGGGAAGTAGTGGTGAGTGCTGCAACCTAATAGCTAGCAACGATTCAATAAAGCAACCGAATTGAAAGGTTTATATAGACACCAATACCAAAGTAGATGAAACAGACAAACCAAAAACTAATTCCTACAGCAAGTTCTGTTCTCAAGAAGCAGACAGGAAGAGGAAAACCAGCATCCATTTTCCCTAACCTAAAGCACACTGAAGTACCAATAGCTCAGTCACCACTGATCAAGATGGGAAATCTGAGCTTGTAATGCCATGAGATCAGTGCCCAGCCTCTCTGCTTCAAGCAGTGAGGTGAGACCCCAGCTATGCATTTATCTAGCACATGACAGTGTGATCTGAACTTGCACGGATCACTCAGCCTTTTCAATCCTGAAGGCTGAGCCTTGAAATTTCTTAGTTAAGTGGTGGCTAAAACTAAGAAATGGCTAAAATTTGCACCATGACTGGAGCCTGGTCTGTACACAACAGCAAGTACAGCAAAACAGAGTCCGAGGACAAGTGAATTGGAAAATTGTAAACACTGTTTTCCATGTCTCAGTATTCACACAGCTATTTCTATGGTGCTACTTATTCCTAGTTCTTTCCACAGACCAAATTTATAAGAAAATTTTATGAAGTTCTCCCTCCTGAGGGTACTGAAAGTATGACAGGGACATATTTGCTTAACTGTTTATACAACTCCAGTGTTTTAAATTAAGAATTATTTTGAAGACTTAAGATCAGAAATCTCCAAATTCCAACATTTTCAATCCAAATATTTTGCTAAAAAGAAAAAAAAAATGGTCTCATAAAAAGGAACCTCATTTTTCAATTTTTTTAAAGGGACATTACTTTTGTTTCTGTAAGTGGGGTCAGAAAAAAATTAACTACAATTTTCTGAGTTCCAGGGAGGAAAGAATGCAAGGCAAACATAGAGCAAATGGCACAATTTAAAGAGCCTTTAAATACTTTGTTCTTTCAGAATTCTCCATTTTCACTGCTTCTATAATTATAATATAGTGGAATACCAATCCCAACTCAGACAGTCTCCTCTAAGCCTAAACAGTCTGTCAGAAATGAAATGAGATCGGAGAGAACAGCATCTGCTATTAATTAGTGCTAATTCCTTTTAAACAATTTACTTCACATTTGCCATTTTCAGCTCTAATAGTTCTAAACTTCCTTCTGAAAAATAACAATTGCAATTTACAGGCATAAACATAATACGAATTATGGATGTCTGGGGTTCTGGGCAAAACCCAAAGTCAGAAAGATCATGAGGCCCTTCTCTCACAGTCTGTATTCATACTGGAAGTCAGATCAAGAAAGCTTTTGCCCTTCTCCTCCACAGCAGGTTTCCATCCTGCCTGACCTCACCTTAGGAGACTGACCTTAAGTTTTGAGAGGTGTGACATGCCAGCCAAAATCCCTACCTGATGCTGTCCCTGGAGCAGGATGATGCAGGGATGTCACATTTGTTGCTTTTCTTTCAGATTCCATTTCTAGGAGCTGGTCTGTTCTGCTTCCACCTAAAAGCTGCACTGTGATGATTTCAAAATGCATCTATCAGGTAAATGAGAACCATTTAAACTCTTTTCCAGGAATGTGTAAAGTTATCAGGACTTGCACTCAATGCTTTCCACTTTGCACAAAAAGTGCATGCTTTTTCAGGCCTGTCCAGTCCATACCTTTTCAGGATGAGGAGACAAAAAAGTTCCTGAGGCCATTCCTAGTCCAAACAGCCAATGCCTTGTTAAGGACAGCAATCTCTCCCTCCTCCTTCAGGTACATGCCAGTCTAAACTACAACCAAAGGTACCGTGCATGAATCAGATCTAATAAATACTGTCTTATTTCAAATTTCCTGTGTCAAAGCAAGCTTGTAGAGAAGTTAGCCAAGTGGAGGTTACCTACTCAAAGTCAATACTTCGCCCCAAGATTTGGATTTAGGGCCATGGAAACACCTCGGGGGTAGAGACAGATAATTGCCACTGGTCAGAGATACATTGCCTTTTTCTGACAAACCCTTGCCACATTTTAATGAAACACTGCTGTCTTGCCTGAGAGAAACATGAAAAGACCACAGCACAGCACTGGCTTGGCTGGCGCTGCTCCTGGGGAGATGGCCCAAGTGCTGGGGCAGCAAGGCTGTTGGAACACCTAGCCCAGGAGCCAGACCTGACCTTTGGAGTGTGAGTTTTGGTGACAGTGAGTTCTCACTGAGCAGCTCCTCAAGCAAGTTATTCTGCAGGATTTGATTGCCTGGGAAAATCTGTCACGTGCTGGTGGATGGTCAGGCTGTGCATCCAAGCTTGGGGTTTCTTCCTCGCTGTGCTCTCCTAGGCACGAACACTGCTTGGAGAGAGGACAAGCTGTGTTGTCTTGTAGCTCAAGCCCATGGCTGATGCACAGCACAGACATACTCGCTGGAGCTAAGTGCTTTCATGTCCTGACTGTCCTTGCATGTGTCACTGTGTCTGTTTTGGCTAAAACATAGGTTTTATTTTGTAACAGTTTCATTTTGTTAACCAAAGATTATTCCGGAATGTGCATTAGCAGTACCAGTTAACACAAATAGGTTGAGGCCTTCTAACAGGGAGCATCATAATAAAAAGTAATTGGCACTCACATAGCACTTTACATTTTCAAAGGGCAGTAAAGCCATTAAGTATTATTAAATGTATTTTATAGATAGAACACAGAGAGGTTAAGTGCCTCATCCAGGAGGAGGAAGGATTAAGACTGAGGTGTGGCCAGCCCTCAGCACACTCTCTAGTCCTTTCAGCCACAAAAATCTTTGGGATGGAGAAGCCTCCTTGAACTCAAGTGCAAGCGCTGTTTCTTGTAAATCAGTAAAAAGGTAAAAAAAAAAGGAAGCAGATGAACTTTTCTGAAAGAGAAAAAGAAAAGAAAGCTTTACCAAGTCAAGACGGGGGGGAATTGTTTACAGCATGAGCATAAAACATGGATGCAGGGAACAAAACTAACATTAATTCTTAATTGGTTTTAAAACACCCACTAATCTAGGCAAGGAAAATGGCTATATTAAAAAAATCATATGCCTAAGCTTTCTTCCCTCCAGTAAAATAGCAGTTTTGCAAGCTATTAAAATAATAACAAAACTTAATAATAATTACAACAAAAACTAAGATTTTTGGTAGTGAAGGATGACTGCCAGTACGCTAGTGAAAGTTTATCATACTGTTTTTATAAAGCAAGAAGGGAGACATATGTATTTTTTCCTGTAGAAAAGAACAAGCACTTCAAATGATCAATAAAAAGTGATATTACATGACAAATTCCTTCAGCACTGTATAGTAATTATTTAAAGCATGTTAATTATCCCTAGACCGTAATCCAGATGTCTGAGACTCAGCCTACACTTTGACAACAACAACTTTACGGTTCTTTTACCATTGAGAGCTGTGCTATTTCTCAGGGAGTTCAGGCATGCAAATAAAATGCACAGGATGTTTTGCATGTACTGAGAACAGGGCAATGGCAGCCTTCTCCAGTGAACAGACTGTCTGAAGACTTTTCTTTTGGAGGGTGTCCTCTGAATCTTTTCCTGAACAGGTGAAGAATGAAACTACACAAAATTTATTAGTTGCTGACTAAAATACACAGTATGAAGTAATACATCTCTGCTTTCTTGTCTCTGCAACAGCTAATTACATTATGCTAAATTTATACCAGTTCTTAGGCCAGTTGCAAGTAAGTTTTAGGGTACCTTTTTAATCTGTCATTTTTATTAGAGGTCACTGCAAAATGTTTTCCATTAAAAGCAGATCCAGCCAAAATAATTCACGGGGCTGGTTATGCATTCTTGCCCGACTTTTACGAACTTAAAAGACATGCTCATAAACACAAGCTGTCCTCTCTACCTCATTGTTCCCTTTCCATCCCCTCCCTGCCCCACCAGGCTCTCCTGGTCTGTTCTGCTGGTTTAAGTATTCAGCCAACTGGTGACAAGATGAAGGAGCATGAAAGGTGAACGTTGGGCAGCTATGAAGTACCAACCACCTTGTATGGTTTACACTTCATGTAAACCTGCAGTAAGACTTGAGGTCATGTCCAGCGTGACCTGGATTTTTCTGTATGTTCAGCTGCACCCAAGAGAGCACAAAGTTTGCAGCATTTATTTAACCTCCTTACTAAAGTACCAGGCTGTGCTTCAATCACAAACTAAATCAAATGTAAGTAAGTGATGTTTTTTTGGCTGTCAAGAAAAAGCATTTGAGGCAAAAGGTCTCTTTAAGCAATCACTCTTTCAGCTCTCTCTCTAAACAATTTCAGTTTTTAAGCAAACATATAGTCACTGGAGGGAGAAAAAGGAAGCAGACTGAAGTATAATTTTTCACAGCTTTTTAAATGACCCCAGCATGGCCCTGTGAGGTTTCAAATGGTCACTTCGGTACACAGTTATCAGGGGAAGATTTTAAAACCAAAGATCAACCAGTGAGACTTCTCAGTTGTTTTCCCCTTTTACAAAGTGCACTCTGCTTTTATTACATCCTTCCACTGATTTCATAAGGATTTGAACTGGCAAACGCACTTTGGATTAGGCAGTTCTTTAACAGTACAAGTGAGAGCAGCCAGGCGCGAGGAGTTCTGTGCGGGGCTCAGAACTGGCTTGGGCAGCATCCCATGCCTGGTGCTCACTGTAGCCCCAGAAGATAGAGCTTGCCAGAGGAAGAGGGCTCTGAACAAACACAGGGTGGACAAAGGCAATGCAGACGTGTCACACAGTCTAACGGCAACATGGGTGACAGGATGGGGGTGGCAAGTGAACAAAACTTAGTTAGCTATTAAAGAACCTGGAGACCTACTCTACAACAGCCAGTTCACTTGTAGTTCTCTGCACCTCATGTTTTCCACAAATGTTACGGTATAAAATTATCTCCATTGTTCCAATT
The DNA here is from genome assembly GCA_009823435.2 of Nymphicus hollandicus. NCBI lineage: Eukaryota > Metazoa > Chordata > Aves > Psittaciformes > Cacatuidae > Nymphicus > Nymphicus hollandicus. Next base: position 539 of record WTXV02035328.1, on the reverse strand, counting down.
TTTCTCCTTTTTGTTCCATTAATTATAAGAGCTCTATGAAAAACCTGAAAGTAGTCATAACACAATCAAGAACACTTTAGAAAAAGAGAAAATTACCTTTGCAAGGTCAAAGGCTTGAGGCTGATCACAAACAATGATCAGCTTCAGCTACTCTTCTAAACTAACATTATTTATTGAAGGAAGGAATTAGAAGCTGAAATTGATGATTATTAACCCTATTATTTCTGAATGTCTCTAAAATCCTGGTTTATACTTTTTATTATTTGGAATAATATTAAATCTTTAAGAAACAGTTTCACCATTTCAATTTATATCTCCACCCATGCCTGAGAGATTGGGAAATGTCACTTTTAAATTTAACAACTTTTTTTACTCAATTTTCACATGATGAAATTGGGAGAGTTATGCTCTCCCTGTCTTCATTCATAAAGTCATAGAATCATAGAATCATAGAATAGTTATGGTTGGAAAGGACCTTAAGATCATCTAGTTCCAACCACCCTGCCATGGGCAGGGACACCTCACACTAAACCATATCA
>WTXV02035327.1:0-24838 GCA_009823435.2 Nymphicus hollandicus | reverse complement strand
CTCCTTCTCTGGAGACATTCAAAACCCACCTGGACACATTCCTGTGTAACCTTATCTAGGTGTTCCTGCTCCGGCAGTGGGATTGGACTAGACGATCTTTTGAGGTCCCTTCCAGTCTCTAGCATATTGTGATACTGAAGGCATCTTGTTATAAAGAGAATGTAGATGAGGATATTTGAAAGCAAATAAAACTTCTAGAGGGTTTCACATGGTAATAATAGTTATTTGTTCTTAAAGTTATACAGGGAAATAAGATAGAACCATTCAAAACTTCTTGAAATATTCCTGTCACACTGGAAAGGAATCAGAAATTTTATTTTAATGAATATTGAAAAGGAAGGTGATATTTTGAAGTCAGTAAGCAGTCTTTGTGAATTTTTAAGAAATAAGTTTTACAGAAATAGAAGCATTACGAGAAAAACAGACTTCAAAAACCAGTCCAACATACTCAGGTACCTGATGGTTCCTAAAGGAGGCATTACATATGAAATGCTAAAATGCACAATATGCGGGAAAAATTTAGAAATAGACAAACACATCTGTATTGTAAGGCCTTTAATGACCTCCAAGTAGGGAATGCAACAACAGGAATAGCACAAAAAAATTATAGAGAGAAGAGTCAGAGAGGTGAAGCTGCAAGATGACTTACCATTAGAGAAGAACATAGAAACAAGCAATTTTACATGTGTTTAGACACACAGATGTACGTAACTACATTGGAGGAGAATGAAAATGAATACATCAATCCTATGCTTAGAGACTGAAGTGTAAATGATGGATTTAAGAAATAGAAAAGAGTAAAACAGTCAATGTCTTTTCCTCTTTTCATAAAAAATCTTAATCATTAAAATGATAGATTTTAAAAAACAAGTTTGGATCAAAAAAAGGAAATAGAAGTTTGGAGAATATTTAGATGAATTAGGGTTACTTAACTTCAGAAGGCCTGATGAATTTATTTGATATTACCAGGGAAACTAGTTACATTTGTTTAGCTATGCTGTGCTAAGATATTTGCTATTAGCAGTACAGGAAGAAGGAGGTAGGTAAATGCAGCAGCTTTCTCTGAAGAGTAGCAAGGGTGAGAGGAGGACATTCTGGAAAAATCTGTTCTGGCCACCCCAGCTTGATTTTTGAAAGAACACGAGATCATAAAACAACCCGTTTGTAAGTATCTAGCAAATAATGAGACAATGTTAAACAAGTGGTGTGGATCTGTCAAGAACAAATCATGTCAAATTACTCTAATTTCTTTCATGGACAAGGCAACTAACCTACAGGGTAAAAAGGGCTCCAAGGTTAAGTTACACCTTGATGTCAATAATGCTTTTGACACTGTTCCACAGGACACATTCATAAGATTAGTGTTAAAAACCTGGATCACAGAATGCAGAGTACACATAAAATTTAATGATGCTCTCATGCTAGGAATATTTGCAAGCTCTTTGGAGGACAATAAGAAACCAAAATGATTTTGACAAAGTGAACAAACTGTGTAAAAATGGTAAAGATCAAAGTCAGTAGCACCAAGAACAGCATTCTCTCAATTTACTGTTTTAAATACAAAAGAGAATCCTAAGAAAGGACACAGGATATCAAGACTTCCAATATGTAAAATTATATGAATGATTGTTCTCCTTGGTCCTAAGTAGTAATTACAAGCGGAAGAGAAAATTAACGTATTTCAAAATATTGAAAACATATACCAAATAACTGTTTAGGTTTTTAAGGAAAGCTTTACAACTGCAACAGTCCTCTTCCTCTGACGCAAGATTCCCTTCAGTGGTGCTTTTAAGAAGTACAACACATAACTATAGAGGGGGGATTATGTAGACACATTTTATTATGCACCAAAGAATGAGTATGAACTGGATATTTTTGGGAGATTTGTCCCTATTGTTCTATCACTCCTACTGTAAAATATTAAGTGTTTTGCTAGACAAGACAACTGCTGAAAAAACACTGAGTGAAAACAAAAAAAAATCACTATTGCATTTTGTTCTTGTTAAGGTGGAAATATCATGACAGCATCTTTGCTTGCAATTTTTTTCATATTTGACCTTTAGACCAGAACCTTTGAATGCAGAAAAGAACAGTGTTAAAACAAGAGGTTTTAAAATATGCCTTTGACAGTTTTGAAACTTTCCCTTTTATTTCTGTTTTCGGTTATTTACTTTTTATCAGCATTACTTCCTCCTAGTGATAATAACTTTTTGTTTAAATAGGATCTCTCCTGTCCTCCCTAATACACTACATCAGAGAAGAGATTATTTCACTGAAAAACCAAGACTGAAAGATTTGTATCTGGGAATGCATCCAGGTAGTTTGGAGAAGATTTTCCAGCACATTATTAAGCTGTCTGTATGTTTCTGTTCTACTCTACCTCATTTTTGTCATGAATACAAATGAGAGAGATGGGGAGAATTAAGGCAGAATTTGGAAGAAAATTATTCAGACATGTTTAACACATTTTTCTTCTGGAATATAGAACAAACACAAGTAGAAAAACACAGGAAAATTATTTTCTTCTGGGACTTTTGAACACACAGGCTTCTTTCTGATTTTATCCCAATTGTTTTGTAAAACCAAGCAACCCCTCTGAACCCCTAAGAAAGTTAGGATAAAAATTGATAAGAGCAACATATTTTCTAAAGAAAAAAAGTACAAGGATTTGTTTGGGGAAATAAAGGATTCATAATGAACTAAATCTGTTTGTTGCCTTGACAGAACTAGTTCACTATTCTCCCTACTGGACTACACTGAGTGATGTAGATGTGTCCTCAATAAAAGATACTGGGTAATCAGTGATTGTCAACATAGCTCAACTGGACACTGGATAAGTTATTTTGGGCCTTGTTACAAATAAGAACAAATTAGGAGCTGAAGTTTACATGATCTAAGGTAGGAACAAGTGTGTCTGTGATTAAATTCAGTGCATATAACTTTTTCAGGGTGATTTCTTACTAAATTGGAAAAACTCTGAAGTTAATGCAGTATTTTATAAAAACTTTGCTAGCTCTTGTAAAGATGAGAAATTGCACTATCCAAACAGGTTTAGCTCCAGAGACTGCAACTCTGCAGTTAGGTTTCTTGGGGCATAGCTCTCTTTTGGTGGATTTTATAACATCTATATCCTGCAAACACAAGACTAATTTCAGAGAAGCTCCTCGCAGCCACTTAAGCCTGCACTGCACCTGAAAAAGTAGCCAGGCCTCTTGCCACTCCCAGACTCATATTCCCACCTCTGTATGGATTTTTCCAGGTGTGTGTTTCTTAATTTGGAAATACGAATACCATGAGCAGGATTTTAATTATATTAATGTGTCCACTGATATCAGTTACATATTTTCAAAAAATTCTGAATGCGCACTGTGACCTCTGTGAACATATCTAGTTCAACTGACTTCCTAAAGGTTGTGTTCTCAGTAATTTGACAAATTATTTCATGTATTTAGAGTGATCACTGTTTTAAAAGTCAGTAGTTACCCAAAAGTAGTATCTGCAATACTGAGGATCTTTTTTTCCTTATAGGAAGCAAAACCAAACCCAAGATAACATCTGAAAAATTAACATCTAATTATAATGTAGTGTTTTGTACATCAAAATACTTCATAGATTTTGAAAATTTAAATCAGTGACTGTCCCTTTTATATAATTTCATACAATTATTACAAAGGATGAAACTGACTTGGAGAGTTTCAGTGCCCTAAATCATAGGAAAATAACTATTTTGTTATTCAAAGGGAAAAAAGAAAAAGCGAACTGATTCAGCTATATTACAGAAAAGTTGTACATCATGAAGCTTCACAGGTACAGAAGGGCAAGCTCATTAATAAAGCTCATGGGACTTTAAATTATTTCAATTAGTTGAAGAGCGCCAAAATATTTTGATACTTGTCAGTTTTAAAGGTGAGCTGTAAAGCTGAGAAATGGTACCATTCCAAATCTCATATTCCAAGAATATGAGAAAATTATTAGATGATGCTTGTTTTAAAGGTGCAGCTAGCTTTTTCTATTTTCACAACCAGGTGCAGTAGTCTGCTCAGGAATATCACCTTATGCTGTAGTGTTGGCAACTATTATCAAATAAAAAAAATAAAAAATTTAACTAGTTCTTGGTAAATAAAAAGTGAGTAACATTAAAAATATTGCATATTAGGTTATCTTTAATTGCTAACACAAACGACTTTTTTTTACATATTTAAATTTTTTTAAGTAATTTGAGTCATCTTTAAACATTCATGTAAGAAAGCCTGGTGCCTTATCAGGAGAGGACACAGTTCACAGATTCCTTGTCCTTTGTGTTGCCTTAAGATCTTGTGACATTTTAAGTAGGAGTACAAAAAAGCAGGGCACAATGAGCAAAGCAGATTGTAATTGTTGCGGCATAGGTTCCTATCTGAGTTCAGGTAAAAAAAAAAAAATAAAATCTCCAAAAGCATCTTATGAATAAGTCAGATTTGTTTGTCCTAAGAACTGCTGGAAAATATGTAAAGATTTTCAGTTTGGTTGTTCTTATAAAACAAGCTGAAAAGGTCTGTCACTGAACGTGTGAGCTACTTCAGTCACTGGTGCAAGCACAACGATTCATCAAAACTGCAGTGACTAAGAAGTCTTTAAGTTTTGATAAAATCATTGCATTCTGAAAGATAAAAAGCTAAAAATCCCTTTTCTTTCAAAACAGAAATTCTGGCTGTTCACATGCAAAACCTGAATTGCCCATCTTTACAAGATGTATAGGTTGCAATGCCCCAAAGCTGATAGTAGCTCACACTAACAAAGCTGGACACCCACAACCATAGCAGTCTTTCAGCTCCTTCCTTTGGTCCATTTGGCATCTAGATTTAATTCTGCTTGCAAACCTGAGATTAGCATGCTCCCCTCCTGAAAATCCCCCTTGTGAATAATGTAAAGTGATTCCATTTTGTTTAATATAACAGTATTTGTGAATAATTAGAATGAGAATAAAGCCCAAACATTTGGGTATGAATATGCACTGAGGAACCTCCAAACTCCAGAGTTAAGCACTGCAGGGAGTAAATAAAAAGCACTAAATAAAAAGCACCTTGCTAGCTGAGGAGTGGCATTCACACCCTGATACAGCAATCTCACCCTAGCTGGAGGGCAGTGAGTCTCCTAAAGAAATCAATTAGAATTTTGCAGTCAGAGCCTGCTCAAGCATATGGGTTTTCACTCATCAAGTACACCCAAATCATGCTCTTGCATAACTGGCTGTTATTATATCCTATCTTTTGTCTTAGGCTATCCCCAAGTGCCCTGCCTAGCAGGCTGAAATTGGAAAATGGACAAGGACAAGAAGTAGGGATGGTTGAAAGCTGCTTTTTGACCAAACCCAGAAAGAGTCTTTCCAGACTAGGCTGGAAAATATGCTCCTCGCCAGGAATCTCTTTTCTTGCCTATGACAACAGCCCTTTAGCTGGTAGGCTTAACTGGGCAATCAGCATCATGTATGAGGGCACATTTCAACCTTTCTGATGATAGAATGGCTATATCTTGGCCACCAAAAAAGAACTTTTGCTAACTCTCAATAATGGATTTACCAAATGGATATATTTTGACACAGATTGTCTTTTTAAATAACGTCGTGCTTATAATTTGTAGACTGCTCAGAACTGGAAAAATCCATTTATTTTTCTGTCCTGTGATAGTCACTGAAAAATTTTTTTTTTATAGCAACATAAATAAATTAACAGCAAATCAGACATTATTCATTGCACTAAAGGCTGAGCTGCAAAAAGCATCTTCTGTTAGACTAGACCTGCTACTAGTGCTCATTCTGATTCTGTATATAAGGATACTTGCTCATGCTTAAGAACGTGTTTTTCAAAAGTACTTACATACAGATTACTTTTAGAGATATATGTAAAATAATGTTTGATTTTTTTAGCACTGGTTTGGAAAAGTAGGCAGTATTTATGCTCGTATTTGATCAAATACAGGTCTGTTACATGATCAATAATAAGTTGGGAAATATTATTTTGAACTTACAAACATTTCTCAAGGGAAGTATCAGTTATCAGAGATGATAGCTCTTCTGATAATACAACAATATTAAACTGTCAGAGGTTAAAATAGTTCATTTTGTCACTTAAACCAAGGGAAACTGCCACCTCATTTATGAAGAAGAAATACTAAAACAAAAAAAAAAAAAAGATTCAGAACCTAAAGGTAGGACAATAAACATGTGAAATTACGTCTTAAAACACCGCTTGCTTATTTTTGCATGATCTGTGCTCTAGATCTTTTTATTCATACACTGGTGGGCTAATTTCGACATAGTTTATAGTTGGCTGCCACCTGCTGGAGGTCTGGCCTTGTTTCTTTTTTGATGCTGTTTGGAGGAGCTATGGGAGATTGGGTTTATCTCTTAAATTCATGAAGATGGTAATATAAACTGTGGGTGCCTAAATGTATGAATGTAAGCATAGCTGATTTGAAAACATAATGTACATGTCCCTGCCTGGTGAAATACGTTTAAAGGGAAATAAAAGGCATCCTTCCTGCTATTTAACATGTATAGGGTTATTATTCCCTAAATCAGCAAAAAAATAAAAGTTGAAACCACTGAATAGCTTCCCCCTAAGGCAATGCAAAACAGCCCAAACCTCCTTTCCTTTTACCAGCATGAAGAAACTATATATAAAATCATCTATTATTCAGTACAGTTTAACATCTACAAAAGCTCTGCATTATAATGACACTGCAAGAAATTTACCCAAGAGAATCTACCAGCAGTTAATGAAGACAGGCTACACTATGTATTGTAAAGAGCTGCTGCTTTGTGGACAATGATACCCAAAGCATCAGTGAAACTATCACATGCTTGGCCATTTGCAGAGTCATGGCTATAATTACTGAGAAGAAATTCTCGCTGGCTTGAAGCCAGTTGCCTAATACCCCTGGAGTCTGCAATGCCAGTATGAGGTGCAACGTGCTCCTCCTATGGGACTCATTTTGCAGTCTGCTGTTCAGTAGGAGAAGAAGGAAACTTAAACCATTTCCAAAACTATGTTGTTACTATTGGCTTTTAATTTTAAGACCAGCTATCCCACCCAACTAACCCTATCCCACCACTGTCTGCTTCCAATCTGCAATATACAATAGACATACTGCCAGTGACACTTTCCAGAAAAGATAAACTTTGTGTATTAAAGTTGATTGAAGTCAAAAGTTTTAGTCTGTTTGAGTAACTCTTCAGAAGATGACAGAACATCATAGTCAACAGAGAAGTGAAAATCGGGCTCTTAAGCTGTAGTCTTAGGTTAACCACAGGGCACTGTAAATGTTCTTAGTTATGCAAAGATAGCCCCCAAAAAAACCCCTAAATAAATCTCAGATAAAGTATTTAATTATCTGCTTGGTGAAAAGAAATGCAGAACTTCATTAATCAAGACAAATTCAGATCACATGTTTTGAAAGTGCTTCAAATTCTTAGAAGTAAAAATCTGGTATTCAGGTGCCTAGATTATCTAAGCTAATCTTCCAAGTGTAGGACTTCACTCCAGCAGCAGCCTTGTTCCACTGTAGTGAACACTTCTCTATGTAGGAGTCTCCTTTTTTACAGTGTGGTGGATCAACTTTGGCTGAATGCCAGGTGCCCACTCTCTTTCCTAAGGTTGACTGGGGAGAAAAATAAGTTTAAAGGCTTGTGGGTCTAGGTAAGGACAGGTAGACTATTCCACAGCAATTACCATCATAGGCAAACAGACTTGACTTGGGGAAAAAAGTCAATTCCATTTATTATCAATAAAATCAGTGCAGGATAATAAAAATAAATACAAATCTTAACACATACAAACACCCCTCCTTTCTGGGCTCAATTTCATTACAATTTTCCCTACCTCCTTCTACCAGGGAGTGCAGGGGGAAGGGAAATGGATAGCAATTACCATGCAACTGTTTGTTACATACTAGTGCTAGGCATACTAGCACTAGCTGCTACATACTTGTGCTAGGCAAAGATAACATACATTACTACATCTCCCTGATGCAATGTCACATAAGAGGATTATATTATGCTGCCAAGTAATTCTTACCAAAAAATGGAAAAAAAAGAAAGAAAGAAAAAATACAAAAAGGTAGCAGTAAGAGTTGTCAGCTTAGTTAGAAGTTGTTGTAACTTCTTTCTGCACTCAGAAGGTACAGATGCAGCTTTAGTCTGCAGATAGATGATGTATAATCACATTTTATTTTATCACTGAATTTACAGTTGTAATAGTATTTAAGCAAATGTCTTCTGTTGCATCCCTGATTTGTTGGTTTTGTTTTTGTTAAACATGCCTTTATTAAAATTTAAAGTTTACTCATCTATAAAATAGCTGACCTTTTAAAAAAAAATTGGTTACAGCGAAAATGCTCATTTGTAAAATTGCATCAGCAGGATCATGAGAATTGCCACTAATTACCTATGTTTTTCACTTAGTGTGTGATTTATGTATTTAATTTATATTAAAAAGACTTTTTTGTTGTTGTTGGACATTCTTTGCAGATGGTATTTTCCATACTAAAGACATGTCTATACTGCGGTTTAGAGAAATTACACACTAGTTTCAGACAACCTAGCAGCAGCAGCACAGAGTAACTCCTAAGATAATCTCCCTTTCAGGGTATTACTAAAAAAGCCTGATATTTTTCTTTAAAAGCCTGCTACGGAGACACATGCCTTGTGAGTTGTGATCGTAGTCCCATTCAGGGACATCGTGTGCTTGTTACAAATTAAAGCAGCTAGCAATCTAGGAGTGTAAACAAACTTTAATTCTATGATTTTCTTACTTTATTAGCTCTTTTTTCTTATTTGAGGAAACATTACCTGAAATTATCACAGACCTCCTTTTCCAGTGTGAGTTTGCGGCTCTTCTTACCTTTTGTATGCACAGTAAATTCTCTTGTAGTCAGTCAGCTAACCCATCTGAGAAATTAGGATATTTTTAGTAGAAGTAGGCAGAAATTAATTGATTATTTTCACCTGCAGTCTTTGAGTAAAGACAATGTGCTTAGGGGGGGAAAGTCAACAATCATTCCTAAACATATACAAGCATTTAATTGTAGTAATTCATTTATCTATACAAAGCAGTGTACTTTTAAAAAGCTTCTTGACTGAGAATGAATGTCTCATCAGTCTTAAATATAACGTGGAAGAACAAGTGAAGTCAGTAGAATAACAAACAGTACTGCAGAAATCTCAGGCATTTGCAAGAAACAAAAAGACATCTCCAACTCTGTGCAGAGCAAAAAGACAGATGAGCAGCAAAGACATATAAACAGCTTCAAAAGAATCAATGTTACAGTGGCTGTGCCATTAGCTGGGAAAGCTAGAGAAGCTTTTGCTCTCTCCAAGCTTTCGAGATTTGTGCTTCCTAAAGATGACAGGCCAAATACTGGAGGGATGCAAGCTTAAAGTATACTGGTCTCAGGAAAGAGGAAGTGATCACATTACAGGTTATCGCCAGGTGCCCCTGAACTGGAAATGTAATATAAAGAAAGCACTCTACCAGCAAAATGGTGTCTTTTTTACAAGATGATGTGGAAAGAAAATGAGGTGTTGATGACAAAAACATTGTAAGGACTCTTTGGGAGAGAGTGAGGGAACAAATCAGTACAGAAAGGACTGTCTTGAGTAGAAACAGATTTCTGCTCATTTAAAAGAGGTATCATCTGACTGATTTTAATCAACAGTCTGATCACAGCCTTCTTAACACAGACAGCAGATAGGTACAAATATCCCATGAAAGTGGATCAGCACAAAAAGGGGCTACATTTCTGCAGCAGCATTTGAGTTGTTAAACTACAGGGTTTCACCTAGAAATTAATGTAACCACCTATGAATTATGCCCAGGAGAGACCAAAAGGGTCTAAGACATAGCTCAGTGATAAACATACTCTCTCACAAAGAACTTGTTTCCACAGGATTTACTGCACAGCTTACATCTTTTTCCTCACAGGAAGAAGAAAGAATTATGGGAAACAAAACCACAATGGAAATGTGCTGAAAAATACAAAATAAGTGCTTTATTACCTAGTTGTATGCTTCCTCTAGCTGCTCAATGCCACCAAATGCCTTGATATTCACTTTTACTCAAGTGTGACCTGTAATGCCTGCAAGGTGAGTCAGATAACTGTTGAATTTCACTTCCTCACATAATCAGAAACACAGTGATTAGAAGACAGAAAGACAGAAAGACAACATATTAAGAAACATGACTTAGATGTCAACCACATATGTGGTTGGCCATTTTTAGCTTTTAAAGTTATAGAAAGTAGCATGCATTTCTAAGAGAGACAGAAGCATTTAGGTTCATCTAGAAGAGAATTCCAGGATTCTTCAAGGTTTTTCAAAATAAGAATTTCAACAAAGTAGGGTATTTCCTTAAAGTATTTCTATGAAAGAGAATGCCCGAGTGATTTTTAGTTTGCAGTGCTGTAGATACTCATACATATTTGTAGTCTTCTTTTCCTTTCTGTTGATATAAGAGTTGTTAATATTTATAACATCTGTTGTAAATACCCAGGGAAATTCTTAGGATTCCCTGAGGAGAAAAAGAAAAAAGGAAATACATTTTTTCCCGCAAGAGGCAGAACTGCTGCTGCAGACAGCTGACTGAAATTATTCCCACAGTCTTCTGAATCCAGTCCCAAGATGAATCCCATCACCTGATCCAAACGTGACTTAGTTCCAGGTTGAGGAGATTGCTTCAGATTTCCTTAAAACAGTGCAAAAATTCAGGATTCCTGAGTGTGAAGTCTAGGCTTCATTGATAATAACTCAGTCCTTTTTTTTTATTTTTGGTTCTATAGTCTTTCCCAGTATGGTTAAAAGATTCATATGTTGAAGTTTTCATTCTTTTATGTCATCAAAGTTTAAGTATAGACCTAATGATCCTTGTCATTACAGGCTGCATTTGCTGAAACAGTATGCCAGAAGGTAATAAATGTGCTTGACAAGAACAAGGACAGTGTTCCTTCGTTGTGCACAAATTCATGTTCATGTGAAGCTGCAGAGCTAACACTGTTGATGGTAGAGCACAAGATAATAGTAATGATGTAGATGTATCACATTAATCTAAGTGAAGAGTTACAGATCCCTGAACATAACTTTGAAGATAACCAAGAACTAGGGCGCTCATTTAAGATCAGGTGCAGCATGACTTTTACTATATATAACAGGAGGAAAATGCTGCAGTTAGGAAAAAAAGAAATCAATGCAAGAAGCAGCAGCCTTACTTGTTATCAGGCAGGCTGATGGATGATGATGAATAACAGAACAGATCAAATGTTTTCAGTTATTTCACTGTGCCTACAGGCAAGTATCTAGAGCTTTCATTTTACTTGTCCTACCCAGTCTAGGTTGAATATAAACCATAATAATAAAGCTGATACTGAATCAATTAGCCTCTACTGAAACTGTTAGCTAAAAAAAAAAAACAAAAAAAAAAAAAAAAAAAAAAAAAAGGAAAAAAAAGAATTAATAAAATAAGGGCTTACAATTCAGCTTGACTTGGTACCAAAACTTCATATAAATACTGCATTAAAATGAGTACTGAAAATTCAGCAATTAATAGATAAAATATAGAAATGTAAGCAGAAAACCATTCCTTTCCTTATATCAAGAAAAATGCAGATACAGCACTTATTAAATTGCCAGTGAGAAAATCAGCCACTGAACAGATGTTTTTCTTTTTTGTGAGTGAGATTAGATGTCTGATCTAATGGGCTGAGAACTAGAAAATAGCAAAAGGCAAGTGTAAAACTGAAAGAAAAGAGAATGATTTTGCTCATATTTAGAATAGGGCAAAATAAAATAGCTTTTCTGAAATCTATTAGTTTGGGTAGTATAAAACAGATTGTAAAGAAGTTGTTACCCATTAGCCAAAGCAAAGCAAAACAAATATTAACTCAGCAACGTATTTCATGTAAATAACTTCCAATTAGTATTTTAATGGTATATTTAAAAATATTACCTGAAATAATTTCCATAATTTGAAATATTTTCCATATATATTATTTATATATTGGTTCATAAATGTTTTTATTATTTGTTTGATTTGGATTTTAAACCATGCTTGAATTTCTGGAACATATTGATATAGATTACAAACTAGTCTTTTTGAACACAGTCAATATTACAACATTGAGGACTTTTTTTCTTCTTTATATTCTGTCCTTAATACTTTCTGGTTTAAGCTTCTGTAATTACCATGTGAAATTGTCACAAATATACTCTCTGCACCGAAATTGTCATTTATTCATTCTGAAAGCAACACAGGAGAATTCTCTACAAAGCCTTGATAGAAGAGGAAGCAAACCTCCCTGACCTTGGAAGAGTTAACCAGACCCCAAAACAATTAAACAATTAATGAGCTCCTTACACTTGGAGAGATGCCATGTCCAATTAAAAATGGGTCCCAGCTGTGAGTAGCAACTAATAAAGGGCTTTCGGAGTAAGCAAAACTCTGAGTCCTCTTAAAAGACAGGAGTATTGAGGTAAGATGAAAGGGTTTGTTGTTTGTTTATATCTGTTGTTATAAAAGCAAATGCATATTTTTTTCCCTGAATTATATACTGGGAAAATTATAGAAAGGTCTTTCAGAGGAGAGTTGAATGAAGTTATTGAAGTCTGAATCCCAGCCTGAAAACCTGGTGTTAAATTTCAGGCTTACTATGTGTGGAAAAGCCATAGTGTCAGAAGTCAACTATGGCTTAACCAGCTTCAAGGGAAGGAAAACTGTTATTGAAGAGTAGCTGCTAAGGGAAATGCTTGGCTTTCTGGTGCCCAGCTGCTTTGCAGCATACTTTATGGTGAGTTCTCTTTACACAAATCTATATGCACTAGCTGATAAAATTGTTGCAATTTATCTGTTGGGTTTTTTTAAAGGCATTACAATAATATTGAAGGCTGAGATGCTTACTTGTTCTATAAATGTGCAGAGATTGTGAAATAATTAATACAAAGTATAATCTTTTACTTTCAGAGAACTGTTCTCATTTAAATATGTTTCCCTATGCTTTCATCAATCAGGTTGAGAGTTCTGCTCTGTGGATGCTTCCTTTCATGGCACACTTTAGTTATTAGTCTTCTGGGTAATGTTACGACAGGATAAAACTACAGCTGAATGTTTGTTTTTATGGGTACGGCAGTATCCATCTGATTCCACTGTCTGTCAAATAGTAGAGGAAAGACAATTTTTAGTCCTGAAAACTAGTGAAATTATCAACCTCTAAGAAGTTTGAGGGACTAAATACCCTGCTTGGTGGGATGGGGGAAGAAATACAAATTCAAGTTTCCTTCTCTTTCAAACTTTTACTTGACTAGGTAGTAAGCAGTAAGTACTTGGGTAAAGCAGTACCCAATTTTTAGCAGCTGTAAAGAAGATGAAGCCAGAAGAGAAGGGCTGCTCTGAAGGTGAGAAGCAGCAGTCGATAACATAAATTCCTGCCATGATATTGGGATATGAGAATTCTGAGTGGACAAACACAACTCTTGTTGGAGACCTCTAATCCTAGAAGGAAGGAAGCAATTTACCAAAAATGTGTGACAAGTGCCTGAAAGACTAGAAATAAGCTCATGTTACACAATCCCTGTACTTCATATTCTGTTCATTTTTTAATCTAGTAAAAAGGATAAAAAAATAAAAAGCTAATTAATTATAAGAGATATTTGGGTTTATTTCTTTTACTTTGCAAGATCACTCTTAATTTTTGAGAAAATATTGTTCTTATTTTGAATTTTATTGATTTACACTAATAATAATGTTTTATAACAGAATTTAGGTGCATATTTAGGTGTACCATGTGTGAAATGCACTACTTTTAATGCAATACTTGACTAAAAAGCAGTTGTGTTCATCAAAATTGAATCTTAATGCCTGTAGTTTGGGCTGAATTCTGCTTGAGCTTTTGATTTTGCCATGCTAAAAATCTGTCACAGTCCTGAAGTGCATCTATTCCCTTTCCACCTCTTTATACTATTTCTGACTGTTTTAAGTAATAAGGGAAGTTACTTGATAAATGCTATTGTAAAAGCTGTGTTCTGGTCCTGTATTGTTGACAGTTGACCAAAAGTGATGCTGGTTTATGTAAAGGGGAAAAAAACCCTTTAGTATAGCAGAAAAGTCATGGGAAATCTGTAAGGGGCTAGGAGGTCAAACTTAATTCTGGTTGCTTCCAGTTGGCTTCCCGCTGTGTAGGCTGCTGTGAGAAAAGTTCCAAGAAGGAATGACGTTTGGGACAAAATGGAACTCTGTATGCACAGTACGTTCAAGTCTTGCCATGCTTATGCAACGCTTCATATTGGAATACAGATAGAAAACAGCTGGCCCATATGGCACAGCTAATGTTTGGGATCTGCTTCACAAAAACTAACGAACCAGAAAGGTCTGTGTAAAATGATTGTCCTAACCTGTGCACAAACCTTGTGATGCTGAATTCTTAATAATAACATACTTTTTTTTTTTTAATGGATTTTAGAGATGAGTGAATTCTATCTTTAGGCACTGAAACTCCTGAGAAGAAACAATAAAAATAAAACAGTTTCATTTTCTGAAGATCTATTACACTGGAAGCTAAAACGTTGTTACTTGGAAAAGCCTCTGTAAGAAAGTTAGTGTTCAGTGGGGTTTTTTTTTTAATTTTATTTCTTGATTGAAGAAGATATGATTTGCTTAATGAGCATGTCTAGCTCATCTTTGATCTTGTTAGAATTGCCAGCTTCTTTTAATATTTATCAGAAATATCATGTAAACCATCTGTTTAATCGCTATTGAGAAAATGCTATTCTAACACGAGCATCTAATGTTCATTTTCAAATAGATGTTAATTTGAAAACCAAAGGATTTATGCACAAAGTCTTTTACTTGTGTAAAAGACTAATAAGTCTGGAGTTGAGAAGCAGTACATATTCTTTTACCAAGTTCATCTTAGCAACAAGTTGTTCAGAAATCAGGTCTCCAAGAATAAAGTGTATTTTAACAAGAGTATTGTTGCTTCTGTGTGTGGTGTCTGGCTTGGCAGCTCCCTACCATGACAAGAGAAAGCTATATCCAGGCTGGTTTTAATAATTTGGTTTAGGGTTTTTCTTCTGTAGGTTGCTTGAGCTACAGAAACCTGGGAGAAACGGGTTGAACTAAGATTCATTTCTTTGCCTATCTTCTGATAAATTTGACAGAATAATTAGGAAATTAGATGAAGCTTGTGATTGTGTCAGACTTGGGATGCCTCATTGCTCAGCAGCAAGCTAAGGGAAGGTTGTACTAAATAGCACTCCTATGGAAAATTGCAGGGATATGAGAAACACAAACAACTGCAATAAAGGGCTTTATGATTCTTAGGAGAAAATAGAGCAGTAGACAATAAACAATTTTATATACATATAGAAATGAACACAGTAGAGCTGGGCACAGGAATATTCTATTTGTTTAATGTTGTATATGATTTCTCTGAATGTAATTCTTTGTCTTGGACTATACCGATAAATAGCAAAGGCTTAGCATCCCAAAATGCTGTTAGTGAATAAGCTTTCTAGCATGAAGCTGATGAAATGTCATGAATCTCCTAATGTCATGTTCTCGTTAACCTATCTCAACTTTTACTTTTCTCCCCATCCCAGCTGCTGTTTGTAAAGGTATCAGTGAAGCACTTCTTTACTTTGTTGAAGCCCATACTTTGTTCTTTCCTTAAAATGGCTTGTGCGCATGCCCTCCAGAAAGCACAGATTAAATTTTGGCTTGCAGCTGATAAGTGTGGTGATATGAGAGAAAAGACAATTCCTCCCTAGCAAATATGGTTTCCTCAGCACTTGAAATCCAGCTGTGTGCATGCTGTGAACTACCCAGAAAATATCTTTCTCAGGACCTGTAAACTTAATGAATAAGCACCTTTCGTCTTCTGTACTGTCAAATAATAAATGCCCCCTATGTGTTACCATTCATTGGGCACAGTATGATGCTACAGTCCTAGGAATTATAAGTCATCTTTCTTTTGCTGCTAACAACCCACCTGGGCATTATCTGGATGTCATGATATCCTAGGAGAATTCAAGCTATAAATCTGGGTCTTGTCACACTGGCTATGTATCCGACAGAAGACTAGAAGCAGTTAACTCTATGGAATATTTCCTAGGGAAAATAAATATATTAGAAAAAAAAACCCAACCAACCAAAAACCTAAAAATAACAAACCTCTCTCATTTTATAGACAAAACTGTTTAAAGAGCACAACAGTATTTGCAAAATAGTTCAGTGTGTATGTTTTAAGACCAAGCTTAGAGCAATGCTGAACATCATTCAGAAATTGTAGAGTCCTGTTAATAGTGATGTGTCATTCAAAGATGCTTCTTCTCCAGGACCGAAAGGGTGAGACACTTAAATAGAATAATTAATCTGCTGAACTTCAACTCATTGGTAGCTTCACAAGGATTTGAAGAATACACAAGAGGGTTACATGTACATTTCTACAACAGAATCTTTGTGTTCAGAAGAGAACACTTTATAAGTACTTCAGAAACCAGCTAGGTTCTAATCTTGTTCTGTTAGTGAAGCCTGTTCCTATTTTTCTTCTCTTTTTTTTTTTGTTTTGTTTAGTCTTATTTTGTTTTTGTTTGGTTTTTTGGTTTTTTTTTTTTTTCATTTAAGAATACTTTCTAACAAAACATTGAAGGTTCAAGGAAAAACAAGAAGTAGTGTTTCTGCTTTATGCATCCTCATTTAAATATTAATAGGTTAGAGTTAAGAATTAAAAGTCTCACAGGCCTTAAATGGGCTGCTGAAGAAGCTTCTAACAGGGCTTTAAGTGTATTGCAGGAATCTTGCCACTCGATGTCACTGTTCGTTCTACTTTCCTGTTCGAGGTTCAACACCATGTTAGCTCATCTCTTGAAGCGCCTCCACGCCGGTTACAATACACGAGTTACTTTGAAGTGGTCTGCAAAGAAAGACAGGGACACGTAAATCTGTTTGGGAGGGGAGGAAATGAGTTTTCTTTCCATTCTTTTCCCCTTGCCCCACCGTGTGAAGAATCAGGAGCCGCTACTGATTCATCCTGTGGTATGAAACAATTCTGACCTTGCTCCTAGATGAAGCAGAAGTATAGGTTGTCATTTCTCTTTTTACCTATGACTGACTGACTGCTGTCAGCCCGAGGAAGTGGGGCTGGCACACGTGGTTTCTTAGGATTTAAATATAGTTTAAGGGACTTTTCCTCAGAGTGCTGTTAGAACAATTGTTTAAGAACTAAAACAAACATGAATTGGAAACTAAAGCATTTCTACTTCTGAAGAAATTTGAGCATCTATTTCTTAAATAAAAGTGCTTGTAAAAAAGAGTTTGGCTTATTTAATTAACCTAATCTTATGGAGGGAGGAGAGCTATGCAGAGAAACTGGGTGGTGTTTGGTAGAGTGTGTGAACAAGGGACTAAAGTTCCCAGATGGCATTTTAAACTTTCACACTTCAATGCTATATCTAAAAATTCAGTACAAGCCTTGGGTCTTCATTAAGAAATCATAACCTAGAGCCTCATAACTTTGTGTTGATATTTTTCTTTATAGCTGTTTTTTTTCTTGCCACCTGTTTTATGAATGACTGTACTCTTGTCAGTCAAGAAATATGGACTTTGATGGTTTTGCAGGGCCTTAGTGGAAAAAAAAATTACATAACATTTGATCAGCATAATCTATGATTAAGTGGCCATCATTTGGCTTCTGAAGCTTTTTCAAGTTAGTGACCAAAATGCTGTATTGCAAGAAAGTTTTTAAAGCCTGTATGAAATGAATCCCAGCAGCAAATTCCATGGATACCAAAATGCAGGAGCATCTTGGAACTATATGTTTCCTTCTAATACAGTCAAGTCATATATTTGTACCTGTGTGTCTGCTGAAAGTGATGTTGAGTAGAAACAGTCTTTTTTTTATTGATCTTTTTGGACTATACATACTTATGTATCTAACTTACCAGCTAGCTGGTTCTAGCCATTTAGTTTCATGGGAAATTTCATGAGGGTAAGGTTTTGTTGTAGTCAATGCCAACACTTCTTATATATAAATAGACCTACATGCATGGTAGATAACATGAAAAATATTAATTGAAATCACCACTGTCATAAAGAACTATGTTCTTTCTTATCATACAGTCTTACAGAAGTGCACTAATGCAGCTTAGTAAGTGCCTACCAGTTGAGCTATGGTAGCTCGCTCTGGATGCTTTTGGACCACCTAGCCTGCAAGATGTGACACCCTAGCTTATTAGTGTCCTACTATTGTGTTTAAAAGTAGCAGGTGGCAAAGAGCATGCATGTAACTAGTTACTGGAGTTTAGAAGGTTACCTCCCCTCTAGCACAATTTGTGCAGCTTGAACTGAAAGGAATTCAGTTGTTTGTTCATGTCAAAATAATGGAGAATTATTTTCTCCATCATTCTATGGTTAAATCTGAGCCTTTGGACTCTTCATAGCTTCAAAAACTGGTCTGTTTTGGCTAAGAAGAGATTATGAAGATAGAAGTTTAACTTGATAACAAGAAGACAAGAAGAATGGTGATTTCTCATACTGTCAGCGTGATAAGATGACAATGATGACAGATGATTTCCAGACATCTGGTACCACTTCACAAGAACACCTTTTCAACACAATTATCTCATGTTAACTAGAGTTGGGGAATATGTGTAGAAACTTAAAGTTCAGCTGAACCGTGACTGATAGAGCTGCTCTGAAAAAGCTTTGCTGTGGGACCATCCATGCTTTGCCACTTTGACAGCAAAGTGCTATACTACAATTCTTTGAGAAAGAAAGAATACCTGCATTTGATAGATCGTTTAACAGTACTCATCCTCAACTTTCTAGAGTCAATCTCAGAAAGATTTTAAAAATTTAAAATCTTAATAATCAGTTAGTACGGAGAGAAAGTCATGAGCACTGTTGCTCACAGATTCGTGATAGAAATTTTGACTCTGAGAGCAATGGAATATTTGTACAGACATGGCTTGACTTTGGATATTTTAATTTCTGCTCAACCTTTTTTCATTTCTCCTGATCTAGAGCATTTAGTTTTGAATTTACTAGTTAAACAGATTTATCAATGGGGGGAGGAGGAGGCAGAAGGGAGATGGTTGTTTTTCTTGGGGTTACTAGTCTAGTACCTAAAATGAGTGGGAATGCCTTAGGTTGCCACTGTCTATTGAACACCGTATAATATGCACATGCTTTGACACTTAAGGACAGTGAGCCTAGAAAGATTTGGAAGATATTAGTTAACCTTTTAAGCACAACATATGAGGAAAAAATATTTGAGGTATTTAGTTACAACTTTTTTTTCCAAGGTGATTTGTTGAAACAGTAGAAAGTTCAGCAAGGGAGGAATGCAATACAAATTGGCTTTCCAGCTATTTGCTCACCTGTGTGGGTATGTAATGGTCAGAGCTCTAGGAGAGGAGGAGAAAGGAATATCAGATTAATATATCTTGAATTGCAAAATTGTGTTGCCATAACAGCAAGCCTGATTTTACATGGAGGAGCGAACTAATCTTTACCTGCTGGTCTAGCAGGCAAATTCGTCATCTCCATATTATGAAAGGATTAATCGATACATGAACAGTGCCTTGTATCATGAAATCATTAGGGCTAACCAAATAGTAAGTTTGAACTGTAAAGTTACAAGCAAATTTGTATGTTATATCATGTATTACTTTAAAAACCAAAAGCATGTTCAGCTCAACAGCAAAATTTTGAATTCAGGCAGTAAACAAACACGATTTTGTTACAGCCTTAGGCAATAGAGACAGTTATATAGTCAGTTCTGCCTTACATGCATGAAGTCACATGGTGTTTGTGACTCATTTCATTTCTACAACTGATTCTACTGTTCTGAAGACCACAACAGTATAAAGGGATGTCAACTGAAAGGCAAGAAACAAGTATTGCATTGTTAGAAGGAAAAAAAGTCATTTTAAGTCTTTCATGACTTTTTCTTTTATCATCTCTCTCTACAGACTATGAAACTCTTCTTGGTAAGAGCTACTTCTCTTGTCTCTGGTAAAGATGGAAAATAAAAACCTGTATTTTTTACTTTGGTTATAACTTGGTCTTCAGTTAATGTCATCTGCAGGTACAGCAGTTGTTAAGGGAACGGAGGTGGGCCATAATTACAGCTGTAAGATTAGCAGCTTCTGTCTTCCCATGAAAGCACTATTAATGGAATGAAACAATAGAGTGACTATATGAAAGAGGGCTTTCTTGCATAGTAGCTACGGTACTTCAGTGTGGTGCTGGAGAGGAAAAATCACATGTCTGCTTTGACTTCTACTAGGTATTCTACACTGTTGGCCATAAACAAGAAGTGTGAGGGGTGGGGCAGATGCTGAGGAGAACTTGGTTTAAATATTCCTTCAGACTTCATTAAATATGTGTTTTTTCTAAGGAATTTTCCAGAACAGTAGTAATTGCTTGCTTACCTGTTATTTATCATTTGCAGAATTGCTGATTTTGGTTGAATGTAACTGGTGGTAGTTAGCTGGTAGAACATGTTGTGCATTGTTAATATTAACTTACGAGAGATACTAAGCTGCCATAGCTTTTGCAATGGGAATTTTTTTCAATAGCTGTAGATAAATGCTTTAAAAAGGGAAGTTGTAAAAATGACCATTAAGTGATTAAAAGCAATGCTACTCATAGAAAAGTTACAGTAGTCAGGATCTATTTCTGGGAGCTGGAGTGTCAGGTACTGTCTAACATTTACTTCAGTTATTTTTATCTGTCAGGTGTCAGTGGATTGCAGAGTGCTGGCTAAGCACTGAGTGTCATTTTTTGTTTCCATTACATACAATGCTGGAGGATTTAATCTGTTCTATGAAAATGCAGATAAAATGCAACAGTAACTCTGGGCATAACAATAAAGTCCTATTGTTTTGATTCTTAAACCTTGCCTTACTGTTATAAGAGGGGTTTCTAATGGTTTTTGGGATTTTTAATGCTGCTGAAGCCTGTCCCAGTGTGATGATGCTGCTTGTTATGGCTTGTATGCAGTTATTTTTGTCCAGTTTTCTTGACTGTCTTTCCAGGGTTTTTAATATAAAGTGGTTAATGTTTTGTTTGCCTTCTCTTAACATACTGGTGTATATATATGTATATATATAAGTAAAACTTGGCCAGAAAATAATGCTATCCAACTGGAATTTAGCAGATGAGTAAAATAACAGGATATTGCTTGTATCTTGTGTGACTGACACTTGAGAAGTGCTAACATCAAGATAAAGTATAAAATATTTTATGTTGGACTATTCTGTTTTACTAATATCTGGGCCCTATTAAATTGCACTTTAATATGCATGTTTTTAATACGTAATGCAACTATAAATTTATATCCTTGAATTGCTACATGGAAGTGATGCAAGACAGGTATTTGGCAGGATTTGTAGGATTTGTATAACAAAGTTTGACTAAGCAAAAAAACCTCAAAGAAATACCAACAGTTGAATTATCTCAAAAGTTACTGCTAAAAAGTCTTTTTGCATTTCTTTTCTGAACAAGGACTTCTGATTCTCCAGGGTTACATTTTTGCTGTAGATGTACACTTGCAAAGGACTTGGAATAGCTGTCTTAAACATATTTACCTTAAATCTTTTTGGCAAGGAATCTAAACTCTAAGATGTGTTAACAGCATTAATTAGTGTTCTTCTCTACTAATCTATTGTGACTTTTCTAAAGCTTTAGAAAAATACAGGTTTTTTTCAGGCTATGTGGCAAGGTGTTTAGTCTCAAAAGAAACATTATAAGTTTGATTTCTTTAGTTTTGGGATCACAGAACATACATTATGATTGGACCGCAAGACCTTTTTATAGTAAGAACAGATCATAGAATCATAGCACTTTCTGTCTTTCTCCTGGGTCCTTTATCTAGCATGGTATTACTAGGTCTCAGAAAGAATCTTAATTATAATCATAGAATGATTTGGGTTGGGAGGGACCTCCAAAATAATCTAGTTACAACACCACTGCCATGGGCAGGAACACCTTCCAATACACCAAGTTACTCAAAGCCCAATCCGGCCTGGCCTTGAACACTTCCAGGGATGGGGCAGCCACAACTTCTCTGGGCAGCCTGTGCCAGTGTCTCACCACCTTCACAGTGAATAATTTCTTCCTAATATCTAATCTAAATCTATCCTCTTTCAGTGTGAAGCCATTCTCCCTTGTCCTATCCCTACATACCCTTGTAAAAAGTCCCTCTTCAGCATTCTTAGAGGCCCCCTTTAGCTACAGGAAGGCTGCTATGTCCTAGGATAGAAGCTGGAAAGACCTGAAAGTGTCATCATGAGGGGCATATGAAATATTAGAAAATTTCTACTCCAGCATGTAATCATTATGTCTTTCTTATTTGAAAACTGTGTAGTAATTTCATATTTTCCCTTCTTCAGAATCCTCTAATGTGAATGCAACTCTGCATGGTGATGCTTAAACTTTGTTTGTGACACTTGAAAATAGAGTTGTGAAAAAACTACTGAAATCCAGGCATGACATGGACATGTAAATACCATCTGGTATGAACAGCTCCCTTGGGAAGAGGAAGCACTGTACAGAGCTGTGTGAAAATAAATTTGGAATAAACAGCAGAATAAGTATCAATGCAGCTGAATGGACAAAGTCCAGATGTGCATTTGCAACACAAATCTCTAAGTAAATTAAAATTAAAATATGCAGACCAAATACAGAATGTAGAATTAAAGTTATTACAATCCTTGTCACTAAACAAAAAATGTTTTCTTTTCTTTCTAGACAGCCACTTCTGTTATCTTGCTTGCTTCATCTTTATCTGGGTCTTGCAAGCTCTGAATTAGACGTTGCATTACTATTGAGGTCACATAGGGTACCTGAATTCTATGGTCAATAAATAGTTAGGGAGGGGGAGAGGGAGAAAACACCAGACCTGCTATTTCTAACCCCAAGCCTGGTTTCTTAGCATAGGAAAGATATCTAAACTTTGATTTGGCTTTCTTTTTTTCTTTAATTAAAATCCTTACTTGCCTATTTAAACAACAGTGAGAATAATATAGATAATGAATCCTATGTGTGGGTATCTACTTGTGATGAGCTGTAGGTCCTGTGTGTGGGTATCTACTTGTGATGAGCTGTAGCTAATGTGGGATCAAGTTCTTATATTTTGACACTGAACTACAACTCTTATTATAAAACCAACAAAATAGTCTCTAAATATTGGCCTTAATTCTGTTTATGGCTACATAAATTTTCAATGAGCAAAAAAAATCCCCTTCTCTACTATCACTGAGAGATTTGAGATGGAAGTCATGGGAAACAGGAAACTTAGGGAACATTATAATATTTTGATATCAGACTATGAATATCAAAGTGAAAGTATTTATAATCTGTTTAGTTATTCATGAGAAATGCAGTAACTTCTACAGTGTCAAGAGTTAGAGTTGGAAGGAAATAGTAAAACTGGAGTCCATTTTTACTTCTGCCACATGGCCATGGGTTTGGATTTATTCCATTAGATAATTATGCAAGTCACCTGTGTCTCCAGTTTATCCTGTTTGTTGCGGGGTTGTTTTATAGTTGGTGTAGTTTGTTGGTTTGGGGTATTGTTTTGTTTGGTTTTTTTTGGCAGGAGGGGGACAAGCGTGGATGGGGATTGCTTCGGGGTTTTTTGAATTTCTTTAAGAACAAGTACTCTGTAACACAGCATGATGGCTGAAATTCTGAACCAGTTCAAATCAAAGATAAAACTCTCCTCAATATCATGATTTTATCAGTAATCAGAGAGTTCTTCATCCTTAGTTATATGCCTATAGGCATATGAAAACTGGAGTTTGATTTCAGGAAGGAAGATGGGCTCTCCTGAGTTTAATCTCAGTTTGTATGTGTCTCTGTAAAATGTCAGATATCTCTTCTTACTCCTGTCTGTGGTTTCACCTCAACAGATTACTGAACTTCAATCTGTATTCTGCAACATGATGTATGCCTGAAAACTTTTCCACTCCACCTACATTTCCAGTGGTGGTTACCTAGGAAATGTAAACTGGGAAAAAAATAGCCTGAGGACAATAATTTTCTTCCTCCACAAAACTGGTCCTGCAAGTGGACCAGCTCCATGGCTTAGGGTAGGGATAGCTTCTCTCTCTTTCTTGGTGAAGAATGAAACTATGTAGAAGATCAGACTGCAAAAAAATATCAATAATTAAAAAAACAAAAAAAAAATCCCAAACAAAAACAAACAAACAAACAAACAAAAAAAAACAAAAACAAAACAAACAAACAAAAAAAAAAACAAAACCCACTGAAATTGCTGCTTGAAATGAGTTCTCTGTCCAGCAAAGTCTTGAAAACTTCAAGGATGGAGGCTGTGCATTGTCCTTGAGTAACTTGTTCCAGTGTTCCATCACCCTTTCAAAAGAACAAGTTTTCTAAATTCCAGATTGAACTTCCCAAACCTCAGGTTTTGGCTACAACAAAAATTCTTCTTTGTTCTTACTACGTTCAGTGTCTCTTGTGTGAAAAAATTCTAAACACTTATGCTGGTCAGCACTGAGGAGAAAAACCAAGAGACCTAAATTCTGATGCCTATCCAAACTAGATCTTTTGAACTGGGGTCTCCATTGCTAAATGTTTTAATATCCAGACTCGTAAGCATTCTGAATAAGTTTGGTTTTTACAATAATATTGGGGGTTTGTGTAAAATAATTACATAATAACTTAATATGTAGAAATTATTTCTACTCATCTGAAACTGGAAGGTTTCAGCTGCGTTCAGTTTCATATCAGAATGAATAATAATAAATAGAAAAAGTCACCACAAGAGATTTAAATTCCGCTATTCTTTTTCC
>WTXV02035322.1:0-10122 GCA_009823435.2 Nymphicus hollandicus | reverse complement strand
TTAAGGCCAGGTTGGACAGAGCCTTGGGTGATATGGTTTAGTGTGAGGTGTCCCTGCCCATGGCAGGGGGGTTGGAATTGGATGATCTTAAGGTCCTTTCCAACCCAAACCATTATGTGATTCTATGATTCTAAGATGAACTTGACAGGCAAAACCTTGCTATTGGTGTCTCTGGCAAGCAGGACCTTCAGGTACTGAAGATAGCAAAGCAGAACCTATCTGTCATCAAGACTTTCTGTACTGCAACTTTTGTACGTTTAGCCTCATATTAGGAGACCATATTCCACCCAGAGCTTAATGTCGTATTTATAGAAAACAAGACATATTTGGGAATTTATGACATTCCTGTGGTTTGTTGGGAAACTCCTGCCACTGTGTTTTTTCAAGGAAGTGTAATATTGCTGGGATGAAGGGCATTCGCATTTCTGCAAAAAAAGGACGTGTCTCTGCAAATGTAAATCACACCCCTGCATTGCAGTCTCATGTCCAGTTTGTGCTCTGTCTTTGATATCGGTCAGGTTGCTGTTGCCTTTCTGAACACGCTACCCTCATATAAAGTTATATATATGTGTGTAATTTTAATCATACATTGCTACATTTATTTATTTATGCAACTTAGCAGGACAATAGTTTGACTGACATGTAGGGTATTTTGGAACTTGGTATTTATAGCTGAAAATAAACAAGTGAGAGCACCCACCAAATAATAATGTCTCTTTTGACCTGGGCTTCTTGTGCTATAAGCCATTCTAGAAAAGTCATAATTTACTCCTTCCCTTATTACTGCCTGTATTCAATACATTATGAAAATATTTATGGTGACTCAGTTACGGTGTTACTGTTATTATATTACAGTGCTACTTCATGTAAATGCATCACCTGCAAAAATTTAAAGCTTCTAAGTAAAAGGAGTACCACCATTACCATAGCTTAACCAAAGTGTTAAATTAGCGCCCAAGGTAGAAGATTAAATCTCACTTACCTATATTTGGAAAAATAAAATCGGGATTCTACCCACTTCAACCTTGATTTCTTCTTGTGTTTTGCCATTAATTGGAACAAATTGGAAAATTGTTGCTTCGAACTAGACTTCAAGCATATACACTGTTCAGGCTCTTAGGGTTTGGGGATACTTTTGATAGTGTTCCAACAAGTTATCTACAATCATTTTTATCTGAGTCTGTTCTGCTAACTGCAAACTAAGGAAATAATTTCCTAATTTGCACATTTTCGTTTACAAAAACATGTATTTTGGATGTGTCTCTGTACTGTTCATCAGTGCATATTTTTCTTTATCGTATCCTCATATCTTTCTTGTTTTGTCCTTTGTCATGTACACTAGAAGACACATTTTGTTCTCTTCATGTAATGTGTTTCTCATTCACTGCAAGTATGGACTTGCTTGTCCATTCAGAATCAATTCTCACCTGATCAATAGGAGATTAACCAATGTTAAATGTTTGTTTCACCATTGGAAGAGACATCTGTGATCTCATTTCTTACTATAATTGTTTAAATTAACGTGATTATGTTAAATGGCACAGAGGTGGTTCTTCTTTCCAAGATTTTCAGTATAAACACTAATGCTTGTTTCCAAGTGTTAGTTAGAGATTAAGCAGAGAGCGAGAAGTTTAATTTCTTGCTAAGGTTCCCCTAGAAAGAAGTGGCAGAAAGAAGGCTAAAATACAGGATTTTAAAATGGGGTAATATTTGTATGACAGAGAAAGGAGTTGCAGTGCAATAGCGCCTGCCAAAATCCCCTATCCTTTAACACATGGGCAAGTATGCAGGTGGATGTTTCCATACACATACATAGTGACGCCTAAATCTCCCTTGCACAGCGTGCTACAATACAGCTTCTGTGTCACAAAAAAATGGGAAGCACAGTATGACTGCCAGGATACTGTAAGTATTTTTGGCATGTTGACTTGCTGTGATTTGCTTTATTTTGCTGCTTTTTTGATGGGAATGGTGGCAGGGGCATCTTTTACACAGTAAAGCCCAACAGTTCATCGCATTGTTATGTAGAAAGAAAAGATACTGTGCATTGCTGGAGTGCAGCCAGCTCTTGAGTCAAGATTAGCATCCTGGAAACAGCAAACATTGGCAGCTGCATACTCCTGAATCCAGTAGCTCTGTGCGAAGCTGGCGGTATGCTCTCAGGCTCTGCTTACATCACTGAACAAGGCCCATACACTGGCCTTGAAGTCAAATGGTATGGCAAACTGTGTGTCTCTACTACTGACGGAGAGCTTCCACAGTATGGGCTCTCTCCTGAGAGAACCATACTTGTGCTTCATCTGGGAGACTGCTGATTTGCATGGGCTGAAGCAGAGGCTGGCAAGTGAGTCAGCAAGCAGTACAGGGGATGGAAAGTCAGTGCCAAGCCCATGCTTACCCCATCTCTTTTACTAGCATAGGTGCAAACAGTGAAAAACAGTGCCAAGAGTTATTGGTTTTGACCTACTGCAACCCAGCTTGGGGCTGAATGTGACAGGTTGCTTGCTGTAAGATGGGCTCTAGATTTCTCTTCTAAGGGTTCATACGGCTTCTGTTTGTCCTGGAGCTGTACTTTGCTGCATGTCTCTCACCTGCAATGGGATGCGAGTGTAATGTGTGTATCATCTCCCTGTTCCTGATAAGCGACATCCACCACCTCTGTGCCATGGGGAAATGCTGTGGTGAAAACATCTGCCCTGGTTCTTTCTGAGCAGGAGGATGCAGATCTGGTTTGTGCAGAGTCATCCCACTGTTTCACAAGCCTAGGAGGCCAGAGGCTGAGCAAATGGTGAAAATCACAGAATCACAGAATGGTTTGGGTTGGAAAGAGCCCTAAAGACCATCTAGTTCCAATGCCCCTGCCATGGGCAGGGACACCTCACACTAGACCAGGTTTCCCAACATGGCCTAGCAAGGTTGGTTGAAATAAGAAATAAAAATGAAAGAAATGAAAATGGCAGCAGTGAAAAGCTCAGTTTTGTGAGGTACTGAGTCACCACTCCCAGCATGGCCCTCACAGAGATGGAGAGGCTTAAGAGCCAAGTAATAGGCTATTTGTTGTATAAGTGAGTCCTAAGCTTGGGAAACAACATAAAGCAAAGACTGTGAGTAAAGGTTTTGCTCAGAGCAAGAGAAAATATCTGCTGATAAGTGGTCATTGTCAAATTAAATGATCCTTAAGAAAAGCTTATATATTATACTCTCTCCTGTCTATTGTACTCGGCCTATATTGTCAAATGCACTTGACTGCTGTATTTTATCAAACCAAACTGGAATCAGGATTTCTGGAAAATTTACATTCAGACTTACTGGCTTTATCAGCTGAACACTCATTACACTTCCCCAAATTTACGTAAAGGATATATAATGCATGGAGTTTGCGATCGATTGGCAGAGCAACAATGACACATCAACAAAGAGAAAATCTTTCCTACATGCTGGGTAAAGGCCACTATTTTTTAAGAAGCCTTGTTATGGCAAAAGCGATGCAAAAAAATAATAGGAACAGCTGTGAAGAAAAATAAAGACAGAAAATGCTGAGGAACCAGCTTGATTTGGTTTGCTTTGAAAGTACTCTGCTGGGCTTTTACAGTAAACTGGGGACAGGTCTGAAGTCAGGGCTAGCTGTACAAGGATATCAGGGATGAGCAGTGCTCCCTTTTGATCCCCATGCATTTCTTCTCCACAGGAACCAAATGGCAAGGAGGGGAAATGAGTGGGACTGACGGGCACCTGGTGATAATTTTGGGGCTGACCCAGCCTTGGACAACAAAGACCAAGGAGAAGGAGAAGAAGCTGCTTGCAAAAAAACTGGAACAGCTCATATGAAAGTCTGAACAGGAAAAGATTTACATGATGTTTCTCAGAACCAGGGAACACATCAGCTTTCACTCAAATACTCTGAATGCAATGAAAATTACCCTGTTTTCTTGACTCATCTGCACTTTCCTCTGTAGCAGAATGAAGCTTTCAGTGAGAAAAAGCAAAACCCACTTTATAAAATGCCAAGTTATTAAAGCACTATTATCTTTAAAAAAGGCTTTTACCGATTAAGCTTTGCACCTTAAAAAGCCTAACATTTGTATTGAAAGAGTCACTGAACCCATACAAATGCATCACACTGTAAAACCTGTTATAAATCTCAGCTCAACAACTGAAGATAATAAGTACACATGTAGCATCTTCTAGACTATTTCTGAGCATAATTCAGGTATGGTAAATAGCCTATTTGCAAAAATGGATTTTATTGAAAAAACCATTACTATGTAATTCTATTACCCAAATAGCCTAACAAAGGTTATGAATATTCATCGTCATGACAAAAAGACAAAATTCGACACCATTTCACTCTATGTGAAGTTCAAACTATTTGAATTTATAGAATTAAGCTCTTACATTTTCAAAATAGATTTCAGAAACACCACAAGAGAACCTGTGCATTCATTCATGTAGGGAACAGAAAGGAAAATCATCTTTATGTATGCGACAACACTGTTTTCTGGATGGCTGGTGTCTGTTGTGCTTAGAAATGGCTGCCTACATCAATTCAGAGCTACTCTGGAGCCTTGCATGAATGCGTAGCTGCATTAGTATGTCTAGATGAAATTTTGGTTACAGTTCACTAATACTACTAAATCACTCTTTTGCAAAATAGGAAGATGTTCTGTGAACTAAAAGGCAACAACACAGACAACTCTGACTCAGAGTCTCATTGAAAAATATCAAGTCATTTATGTCTACTTCTTTGCTTCGAATCTGATTCAAGTTGATAGCAAAACACTTTGCTCCTGATTATTATGGCAACGCAGGCGAAGAGGTTTCAGCTTATATCTCCAGTCTGATCATCATGAAGCAGCTACCTACCATCACAGGAGTCACAATGTCCATCTCTGCCCCCAAGAGAGGAAGTGCTTTGTGTTTGCCTACAACTAGCGTGTCAACAGATGGTTTTGCAAAGTTTCAGATGAGATCTTCCCCCCCACAAAATACTGGTAAAATGCCACAGGCGCTTAAAAGAAGACATAGACAAAAGGGAGTTGTCGCTGATTCACATGCTAGGAAAATCAGCATAATGTAAATTTGAAAACTAGATACTCTGCTATCAAAGGCTATAATTTAAAACATTATTAAATTCATTGATGTGACTTTTTCAGTACAAAATTGCAGTCTGGTTTATATCAGATTAGAAATTTAATACATCTGCTGTTAAGTACCTAGAAAGCATTGCATAACTTTCATCCATGAAGAACACAGCCAGAGCAAAAGCACTGGAAGATGAAGGGAAACCTGCTACAGGGGTGTTGCGTGGCAACTGAAAGCTTGGCTCTGCCAGTCGGTGGCTGTTCTTTGTACTTTAAACTCTATGGTAGGGAAATTAGTCATTAGAGTGGATATCAGATGGATGACTCTTAATTTCTGAAATACAGCTGAAGCAGTGCTGTACACAAAAGCTTGCTTCTGAAAACATCTCTTCTTGAGCACAAACGCTCTTTGTGAAGAGCTGGAGATTAACAAAAATGAAAAAGTCTGGTGCACCTTAGTTAGGGAAGGCCCATTGCTCTTTTTCCCTAACCACAAATGATTGAACATGCAGTCCTGTTTAGACCTCACACAACATTCAATCTGATCTTCATTTTAGAGAAACAATACTTTTCCTGTTTGGAAAACAAAATATACCAAATAAAATTGCTTGGCCCCAAAATGATGTTTGTTTTTTGGTTTTTTCCTACTTGTTCCGGTAATCAGCCTGTCTCATAGAAGACAAACGATTAGTTACATATGGATTTACTCAGTTTTTTCTGCAAAAGTTGCATAGACTACAGTGTGCTAATGCTCGCAAACATCTTTTCCAGTGGCTGATCCATTTTCACAAAAGGCATAGACAAGCAAGATAGAAAGGTCTTTTAAATCACTTGCTACTCACTCCTTTTGCTACTACCAATCAAAACCTGGGAGCTGCATTATATTTTCCATATACCCCCCGGTTGGGTCCATGGTTGCAGGAGGGCTGGGACCTGCTGGGCTGCGAAGGTCATTCTGTGCCGGATCTGTGGACAGGTGGGGTTTTCCTACATGAGGGGAATTTGGGCAAATCCCCACTGGGAGAAAATTGTGCAGAGGTGGCTGGCTTTCAGGTTCTTCTCTAAGATTTGAAAATGTTTCTCATAAAACACTGAAGACTATTAAAAGAAAGGCTAAGGCATAGTCATTACTATGCAGAAGACAAGATCAGTTGTGTCCTTTCTCTGGCTTTTATCATGGGTTTCATGGTGTTTGCTATATGATTTCAGTGCTGAGCATCTGAAGTCTTGTGGTTTGTGAAAATTGTATTTATGTTAACCTTTTTGGACACAGCACATATCCAGAGGCAAACCTGTGTGGATCTGGAGCACAGAGGTGGCAGAGAACAGCAAGTGTAGGGCTTTGCTTTAGCCATAGACACTCCAGAGATGCTCCTGCAGACATGCGGCCTCTTCTATTTTTACTCCAAAAGCTTTAACTTGCTGAATTCCCAAGGTTGAAGCTGGTTGTGGGAGCTAAAGGCCAAGCAGTGTGTTGAGAGAGAGGCCTGCAGAGATAGTGTGGGGTATTTTGTTGAAGGTAGACATGGAGGTGGTGGCAGAGAGCTCAGAAGAGCCTGGGAGATTAAGGTGTGAATAGAGTGAAAGCAGAAAAAAAAAAAGATTTAAAAAATTTACATTTGATTTACTGATTAAGCCATTTGTAAAGTCGAAATGTTTATAAATGTTCACACTGCATCATCTTAGATTTCAAATGTGGCAGACCTCTGGCTGCCTTTTCAGTTTGTTTCCTAACACCTCCTAAAATTTCACATTTCACAGAGAAATGACTTTGCTTTCAGAAATCTCCAGTCTAAAGTGTTCACACGTGCTGTAGAGAGTGTGGGTCCATGCCAGGGTTTCACCAATACTCTTACCATGAGAAAACCATGAATTTGTGCAAAAACTGGGAGGCAAGATCTTGCAAACAGGGACAGTGGAATGTGTGCTGCATCTTCACTTAGGAACACTGAGAAATTAAGCCCAGCAATGAAGGGGCTCCTTTTACTAGCTGTGACTTGTCCTGTGTCTATGAGGCTTGGGCACTGAAGCCATTGAGATGCCTTTGAAACTCCTTCCTTGTGATGCTTAGATATGAGTGTAGGAAACCAGCATGGTTTGGATCTTGGCTGCCTTCTTGAAATGAAATGTTCTGCATTGATTTAGTAGATTGAAATTTGTCTAACAAAACAGCATTCTTGTTAAGTTTTTGCCACTAAAAGTAGTTTTAGAAATAAAACAGTCTCCAGTGCTGTGTACTCTGGTGCTGTGCATGTTTAACTTCAATGCCAAATGTAGTATCACTGAACCCAGAGAACATATTCTCCAGGTAAAGATCTGTGTGTGTTACTCAGTTGTGCTTTCGCCTGAGGCCATTTTCTCATATTAAGACAAAGTATCTGAACAGCATTGGTCTTGTTTTAAATTACTTTAGATTTAATTTTCAATTACATTTTAAAAAATAACACCATTATGAATCTGAAACAGCATAAGTTTGATTTTAATCACAAATCTGATTTTAAGTAAATAGTTCCAATCTAGCATTTGTAAAACCCTGAGAGTAGCTTTAACAGTGGAAATATTTCATGTGATTTTTCTTTTTTTTTGGCAGCTTTTCATAGTTTTAAAAGACAAACAATTCCATGAGCAGCAGAATTTCCTACAGACTTGCGTCCCTTCTTGTTTCAGCTATTCCTCTGCAATACTGCAGCTCTTCGTCATGTCTCCTATGGTGCTGCTGCTTGGCAAGAATCAGCAAGCACTGTCACCAGCCAGGAGCGGCGTGCCTGCAGCTTGGGCTGCTGGCTGCTGCCAGATGATACATAATGTGTGAATTTGGGCTGCTTTTCTGCCAGTGGGAACACTAATTTGGGTCCCTCTTTTGACTGGCTGTGGGAATCCTCAGAACCTATAGGAACTCAGTCATCCTCAGCTCCTTCCCATTTGATCGAAAAGCCAAATGGGTTCAAGAAGAGTTAGGAAAAACTGGCATACATGTAATGTGACTGCCAAAACCTCATTTCCTTAAGACAGGAAGCTAATGAAGACCTAGCTGTTTAAGCTATCCCTTTGGAAGAAAGGACTATTAACTATGGAAGACAAGAGGGTGAAAAAGGGTTACATGTTCTATTTAATTTGCCAAGAAAGAGGAGGAGAAAAATGAGGAGAAACTTGGAAAAAAGAAGTAAACTTGGAGGGCTGAAGATATGGAGTAGAGTGGAGTAGTGGCAGCTAAAAGGATAGAAAGGTGGTGGTAACAAATAGTAAAGGGGAAAGAAAGAAAACCTGTGCCTGGAGGGGAGTATGGTGGAGAGGTCTGGTTGATCTTTCATCCCTCCAGGGGTTTCCCCTTGTTGATGTTCAGAGAAACCCCAAATGTCTCCTTGAACACAGAGGCAATCTGGGGATGTGGAATGAACAAAAAAAGGGTTATTGTCCCCCTTTGGGCAGTGTTGGTCCATGCAAGGCTGTTTTGACAGGCACCCATGAGCTTCCCAATGATACCATTTGGTTTACTTTTTCCCCTCTCCAAAATAAACAGCCCACTCCTGTTTGTTCTTTTCACACTGGCCCTGGCTTTGGTGATTTTAAGACAGTTATTTAGTAATTGTGGCCTTAGTCAGTGACCCTGAAAGGCTGTAAATCTTCTCTATTCCCACTGTCTTCTGATGTCCTTCACCCAAGAGGAGTTCCCAATACATCCCTTTCCCAGTATGTAGTATCTGGAAGTTTCTCCTGTTATTAGTTTAGCCCCAGGCTAAGGGGCTTCTCCTCTTCCACTGTTCTCAGCATCTGGCAGTTTCTCGTTTTGCTGTTGCTGGGGTGTGTGGCACACAAGGAGAAGGGTGAGGGGATCTAACTGCTGCCCTCTGCTACTGGGAGGGGAACTATGGGGAAGATGGAGCTCAGCTCCTCTGAGGGATGCACAGCAAAAGGTGAATGGGAAACAGCCATGAGTTGCACCAGAGGAAATGCTGGCTGGAGATAAGGAAAAAAAATCTTCCAAAAAGGATAGTAAAGCATGGAAACAGGCTGCCCAGAGCAGTTGTGGATCTTCCTTCCATGGAGTAATTCACCATTTGAAGGGACAAGTCCCTAAGCAACCCGATTTATTTTATAGTAGGTTTTGCTGCCCTGTTTAGCTGGCTAGCTAGCCAGGCTAGTCAGGCAGTCAAAGTACCCTCCTCTGGGCTTGCAATAAGCAGATTTGCTTGTCTTCTGTAATTAAGATTTGAAAAGTAGTTTTACCTCAGGCAGTATAACAGTAGACAGTTGTCATGTAGACAAACATGCTGTCTAAAAGAGGCATCCGTATAAACAGAGAGTCACAGACTTTTTACAGCCCCTGTAGTGTGACTTTTTGTAGCTCCAGTTTGCTATCAGAACACAAAAACCACATCACTGCTGATTTACACAACACAGTTTTTCACTGGGCATATGTAGAATAAATATCAAATCTCCTAACCTCCAAAGCAGCAAAGAGAATCCTTAGTCTGAGCCCTGCTGGGCCCCGCAATTTGTCACACACGCCAAGAAGATCAGGCAGGTGAAGGCTTTGGATTCAGCTGAGCAGTGAACTGGGTGAGAAACAGGCTCATCAGTGAAAGAGAGAGTTGATTAGGGAATGAATCACTTAGGGGAGAAAGTTGTGCAATTAAACTGATAAATTTGGCAGCAAAACAAAAAGCAGAAAGAGAGAATGAATGCAACAATCAATCAATAAAGTGGGGAATCAATTGTCTAGTTAATAAGATAGTTAATTATGCAGAACAGAGCAGGCAAGGCAGTGTATTTGGTCAGTTTGGCTCCAGCAAATCTCCCCCAGTATATTTCAGTTACTGTATCATTTACTTTGACTAATTTTTGTTAACATGAGTCCCAAATGTTTGACCTTTGAATTAGTATTCTCCTTCCTGTAGTAATCTTTGAAGGCAGGAGCTGTTTCTAGACTGTTAGGTTCTTTCAGAAGAGCAATAATTAGCTCATGATCTGGGAGTACCGGTATTCTGCAAAGTTCTGAAAAAGCAGATTCTTATTTCTATTATTTCAGTATTTTATATTC
>WTXV02035319.1:0-10684 GCA_009823435.2 Nymphicus hollandicus | reverse complement strand
AGCAGAAATATAGAAAGCATAGCATATCAGGAACTTTTCTCATACATTTAAAGAGCAGAGCCTTACTACTGGATTTCTTGGCATATCTGCGTTTGTTTCTTTGTCAAGAATACAAAAAATTTTTTGTTAGCTGAACTTACAAGTTTGTTGGGGGCTTATCTGAATTTATTTCTATGGGGAAGTTGGAAATCAAATAATTCATGCTGTTTTGAAGTGAGTATTTTCTGTTCTAGGCATAAAGTTGTATAATAGAGCAATTAATTTGTCTTATAGTTAAAGAAAAAAATAGTTACTTTAAATATCACCATATTCATAAAGCTGTGCAATATCAGTGTATCTTCAGATAATGAATCATAACATTATCCTGAGTATTAGCTCCCACATCTGTTCTCTGGTACCATGGATTGCACGCCACCTGCATACTTAGTGATTTCCAGCGCCTGAACATAGTTTCAGTATGAGATGAGGCACAAATAGACACATGTGCAGTGTCAGTAGCAACTGAGACAGATGGAAAAGCTGCACATCAAATGCTGTAAAATGCATGCATAAATGGTTTGAGTGTAACATTTTGGGGGAAAATGAATAAATTTATTAATTCTTTTGAGAAGCTCATCAATAAGCTGGTCAGTGCACCTGGAAAAGACTAATTGCTAGCACCCACTCCTGCTGGTTATCAGAAATTATTCTGTTTATGAGATTTATTCTGTCACTGTCTTGCTTTACCGTTTCACAGTCACTGAGTTTATTCCAGGCACGTGCCATGGTGTGACCAGAGGTTACCTTTCCCTGTATCTTTTTAGGGTATGTCTCTAATTCTGCTGTGGATTGGCATCACCCCCCTGCCAAATGCACATGTTAAAAGTATCTGCACAGATATTGCTATGACAGTATTAGCTCTTGAAGAATATGGATAACAATTTAAATTTGGATTTAAAAATAAATTTGTATGTACCAACATGAACTGGCTGCATCCTCTGTGATGCACACTGCGCAGTCAATGCTTTTATTCACTTAGCATTCAATTTTTACTGGATTATTTTGGCGTAGGACGGCCTGTCATGTTGAATAACCTGGAAAATTTCAGGTAGAATGTTCAAGAATTTTAGGGTAATATGTATGCAAGATAAAAATCTTTTCACTTCAGATTTTTTCTTTTTTTCTTTTTTAGGTTTACATTCTGTGGTGAAAAATGTGTGAGTGGAATTAAATTTGTAGGATGCTCTGTTCAAAAGTCCAAATCTCCCAGTCCAAACCAGTCATAGTTAACTGCAAGAAGAATACATATTAAAAGCATAAACTCTGGTTATGCTAACTTCACCCATGTCAATTACTTTCACGTGCTGTTTGGCACCTGGGGTAGGTGTTTTTTTTCCATGGACTTGCTTGCTTTTGACATAGCTGTGAAAGGCATGACAGGTATTTCAGAAGTATAGTAGTGTATATATAGATACATATAAAAAATATAGTCGAAAGCATTTTTATGTATGTCTGTTTGGGGGAGGGAGGAGGTAAGGGTATGATAATGTTCTTAGCAGTGATAAACAGCCTGCAAACCAAAAGGTCCCTACTGAGGAAAAGCACTGCTGGAAAGCACTAGAAACCTCTCACTCTTTTGGGAACTCTATATGTGTACCTGAAACCACAGTTTCGTCTGCTGTTTGAAAAGGTTGCTTGGGGTTAAGATAAGATTTTGGCATCTGGCTCAGATTGGAGTCAGTGGGAGTTCTCAGAGTGCATCTGAGGGCGCAGTATGACCCTTACTGCTTATTTTCACTGACTGTGATTTTATGCTGTAGCACCTCTGAGCTGGGACATTCTCAACTGCTCATTCACTTTAAAGGCCATCTGTAAGGAAAGCTATATTCTTGTGTTTCTTTAATTCTCTGAACAGTCCTTAGTCTTCTTAAGCAAGTTCTTTTTTTGTTGATTTATTAAGCTACTAATGTTCAGATCACAGTCTATAAAAATTACAACTTCAATCTGAATGAAAAAAAAAAAACCCAAGTAGGTAATAGCAGGATAATAACACAAGCAGCTACTGGCAGACATAGCGTATTTCATTTTCAGTCATCTTCTCAAAGATAAAGAACAGTTCAATCAAATTAAAAATGTGGAGAGATTTTCCTTCAAGCCACATTGAGCATTCAAGTCTGAAAAACAAGCCATACTGTGCTCCTGGAGCAGATAATAGTATCAGTGATGAGGTATTATTATTAGGAGTAAATGGCTCCTGTAAAATAATAAACTGATTTAATGGGCCAAACCATGATAAGGTACTTTTCATGGATATGCTAGAGGCAGAAATTATTTGGTCAGGATTGGGGTCCTAACTTGACATTCCTACTGCACAGCTCTAGAAGGCTGGAGACTGATGACAGTTTTGTAATTACCATGATGGAAAGTGAGACCCTGAAAGCTGAATGCTCCACAGCCTGATTAAGTATTCTTTAGGGTGGACAATGCTTAAAGTTCTGCCTTTTGCTCTGTGTTGAAGCTTGTATGATTGCAGAACCATTGTGCTCACAACTGAGATTTATAATGAGCAAAGCTGATTACAGGATTAGCATGGTTATGAGAAGCCTGATTTGAAGGCACCTCCATCTGATAGCTTTGTCCAAGGTCTAGTTTTCTGCCCTGTTGCCTGAGTCTGCTATTATACATTTAAACTACCTTCTTATGTTTTAAAGCTTTCGGGAGGGTCCGCAGTTTCAGTCACTCAAAACCTAGATTAGTCAAGACCTAGACTGCAGATCATTCTGTATGATTAGTGACATAATATTTAAATATGCTGTTGCTGTAACAGGATCCCAGTACGACACCAGGATTTGTTGTCCCATAGAGAAAGAATTTGGTACCCTGGAAAAGTTACCTATAGGGAGCTTGTTGCTGTCTGTAGGTAGTCTACAGGGAACGATAAACAGAAAAGGAGTATCTGCACATCTGCTCACCTCTGTTGTTGGAGCATGCATGAACAAGCTAAGGCCCCCTATTTTGTCCATACAAGGGGACAGAGAACAAGAATAAGGAACCTTTAATGGAGGGAGGCTTTCACCATTCAAAAGGCACTGCTGCCTCATGGAAAAAGGAAGCTGGCCTTAGTGAGCTGTGAACTCTTCTTTAGTCCAGTACCCCTTGTTCCTATATATACTGGATTCCTGATTTATTAGGTGGCAGGGGCTATCATCTGCTCTGAAGAATCAAAAAGTCTTCAGAAGCCTGTGATTTCTCCTCAGTTCTACTTCTTGCAACCTGGAAACTGTCCTCCAGCTCTTCTTCCTGAAGAGCAGGCATCACATCAAAGTGAGGCACACAGTGGTCTGTTTTCAGAGTATTGCCAGAAGATTTTTGTGTCAATGACTGCTTGCAGTACAGATGTCCAGATGTTGATCCCCCACTCGGCATCATGGGGTGGCCAAGTACAGCTGCCACAGGAGTTTCTTTTGCTGAAAGGAAAAATGCTCTAAATGATCTAGCTTTTAACATTTTGATGACCTGCTGGAAAGAGACACAAGAGAAGACTCAGTTTGTGGAGGGAAGAGCTGAGCAATCTGGTCTGACCTTCCAGCTGATCCTGTTTTGAAGAGGAGGTTAAACTAGAGACCTTCTGAGGTCCCTTCCAGCTTGAACTATTTAATGGTCTTATGGGAACAGTTTCACCTAACAGAGCTTGCAGGCAGTTGCAGGAAAATTCAGTATGTGAATGTTTAGACACTCGATTTTTATAAAGAGAGCTCAGATTCTCATATAAATTAAGGTTGGGGTTTTTTTTTTATTAAAAAAATCCAGTAAATAAACTTTTTTTTTTTTTTTTTACAGGTGAAAGAAGTAAGTAGTCACAGTGGAACACTTTACTAACAACATTTAAAGAAGACTTCTCTCCCAGGATACAGCTTTCAGATTCTAGGTGATGCTGATGGCACTTTCTTGTTGCTGGGTCTCCAGTGTAAATGAAATGGGAAGTAGGTTTTGGTTCAAAACTTACACAGTCCTCATTAGTTTTTTTCCTTTGCTTGGAATACCCAGTTGCTGGTTATTTGAATGTAACACTGATTTCAATAAAAACATTGTCAAAACAATTCTGATTAGTCTAAGAAGGAAAAATAAAGCATTAAAGTATAAATACAGATTTTTCCTATGCAGCATATTCTACAAGTTAGATTGCTTTTGCTTGGTTTTATTACTTTCTTGTAGAAAGACTTGTAGAAATAAATTAAACCAGTTGCTAGAGCCTTGATCAATACAGGGAAAGAAAAGTCTACGTGTTTCTTTGGAGGAAATGCAAATATTTTAGTTGTAAAATGTTTAGTTTATACAGAGATGTCATCAGGTTCAGCAATAATTCAAATAAAGTTTTTTAGTGTCCTTTAGGAACTTTAATTGTGGGAATCAAAGATTCTTCTGAAAATTTTAATTTCCTCAATATATCTTACTATAAAATTAATGAATTTACAGAAGAAAAGAAACAGATATAAAAATACTGTGGAAGAGGTTTGGAAGGTTCAAAAAAGGTATGATGGATAAACCTGCTTTCCATGTATTAGGAAGAGAGAGAGGATAAAGTTATTTACTCCCAGCTTTCAAAACGTGAGATCCAAAGCATAAACCACAAAGAAGTTATAGAAGTATTACCTCACCTTTTAATCTTGGACTTTGTTTTCCCAGAATGACATTTAGCAACTGAAAAATTGCCCTGGAGATAGATAAAAAGCAGTTCCTGACACTTAACCTAACAATTTATTATGTCATGAGTGATGCACTATGCATTTTCTATTAAGTTGTCTTTCTCAGTTTCTCTCTTGTTTTGTTTTGGTTGTTTTGTTTTAGGTATCTACATGTGAGCTGGTTTTCCCAGTTTTCTGTTTTATATTTATGAAAATGCTCTGGCAATTTCTGGCTAATGTTTGGGAAAACATTATCAAAATGGTACATATACTTTCAAGAAACTATGAAAAGTATTGGCTGAAAAAACTTCATTATCAATATCATTCTGGGTGTATTATGTCATCTGAGAATGCATGATGAATGCCTTTTCGGGGTCACATTTTTGGTATATTTCCATTAAAGTTTCCTGAATATTTTATGAAGGTTTGTGCATTTTCTGAGTTCGGCTATGCATAATCTATTTTCCTTGCAAATCAGCTTGAAAAAACTTATCAAAGCTTAGCACTTCTGTGATGGGCTCAGTTGTGTCTTGCTAGCACTGTTAAGTGTGTATATAACCTAGTATTTTCATTTATCAATAAAAGCTATCTATTTTTGCAAAAGAACAAGGGAACCATCAAGAACCATATTTTGACAGATCTCAGTCTAAATGGTTCATATCCCAACAGCTGCTTGGGAGCATTACATGGAGGGAATATGGAAGGAGGATACAGCCTCTGCTTAGTTAATCATTGCTTGGAGGAAGAGATACTTTTTTCCTGTGGAGATTGCAGTGTCTGAAGGTTATGTTAATTGTGCAATCTATTAAAAAGACAAGAATCTGATTAAATAGTGGAACAAAAGAGAAAATGCATGTTCAGGGATTTTTTATTAAACAGAGTATACAGTCTACTGGATTTCTAGTCTAATAAAACCCCTCTGACTGTTTTTCTCTGCATAGTTGGAACATTTGATCAGTGATCATATTGAGCTTTCAGTTCAGAGGCATGCAGGGCTTCTAGGAGAGAGTAGAAACACAGCATGTCTCCTTGGTGCAGAGAAATGCGTTCTACCTTTGAGGCTAATACTTCAGAAGTGTCCTTGGATTCAGCATGTTCACCTGTGGTTGGTGGTGATTTTTCTCCTTATAATATGTCTGAAGTCTTCTGGGAGACTGATGGAGACAGATCATCTGTTCTGCACTTTCACCGAGGGATTTTTGGATTTCTATAATGGGTTTCCTTGCCCAGATTACCTGAAAAGAAAAGAAAAAATGCTATCTTAATAGTTTGGTTTTGGTAGACCCATTGCCAGCATTGCCACGACAGCAAGTACGTGTTTTAGTGCTGAAAATGCTTTTCCATTGATCATTACATCTGACAGCATAACAATATAACTTCCTTTTCATGCTTGCATTTTATATTTTCTTGTCCCATTCACACTGATAATAGTTATCTCTATGTAGGTTAATGGAATTCAATACCCTAATTACTCTATTGTTCATGTAAATGGTTTCTGTTTCTAATTTTTAATATTACTTGAATTTTAAAAAAAATTGATAAAAGATCTACTCAGACATCTTTATGTGACAAGTTTTTCAATCATGAAGTGATTGAATCAATGACATTAATTCATTTCTACTGTGTATCTTGTATTTGAAAGGCATAACTGTATTGTGATGTTGGTAGCAAGCTACCACAATTCACAAATGGAAATGACATTTCCCCTAGGTGCCACTGCAATACAGTCAATCTGGATTTTTAACACAGTTGGTGTTTGGTTTTTCTTTTGGTATCCCTCAAGTGATTCTACAGTTAGAAAGTGTTCAATTATTTCATTAAGAAATTTGGAAGAAGATCCATCTGACTCTTTCTGAACACCAGCTCTTCAGTCCTAGCAGTGATACCATCTATTTGTTTATCTGAATAAGAAAAAATGCAGTCTTATGCAAGAGTTCCATCCCAGCACTTTGAAGTTAATTGGAACTCTTTCATGAATGGAAATGGGAGCAGCACCAAGGTTGTACAACACTTGCTGCATACAAGTTACCTAACTTTTGTTTGAAA
This sequence comes from Nymphicus hollandicus, assembly GCA_009823435.2. Classification (NCBI taxonomy): domain Eukaryota; kingdom Metazoa; phylum Chordata; class Aves; order Psittaciformes; family Cacatuidae; genus Nymphicus; species Nymphicus hollandicus. Next base: position 3,974 of record WTXV02035319.1, on the reverse strand, counting down.
AAGGACAAGGACAGGAAATTGTCAGAAGCAGAAATGGCAGTAAGGAACAAAATTTTTACAATTAATAGAAGTTCCCTCCATCCTGCCTTGGATTTGGACATAGAAAAAAAATTTCCTTGCACTCTGCTGTCCTTATGGCAGAGATAGAAGTACTGCTTTAACTGACATTGTCCAATTCCCTTTTATGAGATAGTTAACAAATGCTTAGAGATTTTGCCAAAACATTTACTCAACTAGGTTGATATATTCCATGTCAGATGTCATCCTAAGTCAAAACACCTCTGTGTCAAGCAGTGGGGCTGAGGAAATACATTGTTTTGCTATGTTGTCTTTGAAGTTCTCTAGCTCCATATCCAAAACTCAACAGGAATCTAAATTCATTCTTTGTCATTACCTTTATACCTTGATATGGGAGGCAAGGAGAGGAATATATTTCTGCTATAGCTCATTCCCGCCCCTTATAAAAATTCTGTCCAAGCTAATACATTTTATTTTATTTTCCCCAAAGGTGCTCTGTTTAAATCAAAAAAGCAAATTCTGAAGGAAAAAGCTTTGTTGGATTTGTTTTTTTTCCTTCAATCAGCTTTAGAATGTGAAATTACATTATGAAGGTCAGATTTAAGATAAGGCAATAATTAAGTGTTTTTATTTACATTTTAGGGGGAAAAAATTAAGCCTTTAGTATTGGAAATGATTTAAAACACGGATAGATTTAAAGCATTGTTGATGCTCTTCTGGTATGCAGAACCTAGTTAGCACTGGCCAGAAAGTTAACTACCTGTTTGGCCTCTTTAGATCTACAAACATGAACGGAATTGGTGTCATTGTTGCTCAATAGATTTTACAAAATTAATCTTAGGAAAATGTATTGCCTTCAGTATGATTGATGCTGTGGCATGAAGAAATGATGAGGGATGTATGGAGTAGTTTGTTTCCACTTGCAGAAAAATAGACCTGCATTGAAAATCTATCAGGAGAAAATTAAAGAAAGGCTGGAATAAGCAGCCATGTTAGTTGTCTTCAGTAGCAGTGTTGAAACTGAAAAAGTGAAGGCTTTGAAAATTACAAATACTAATGAACAGTAGGAAAGAATAAGCAGTTTAATTTAATTTTGATACCTTATATAAATTATATTCTACCTCAATAGAATAGGTCATGTGACACAATTTCACTTTTCATTTGTATTGCAAGATTGCTTCCTTCTATTTTACATGAGTGCTGTTTTGTTACAACTTAGCAACCACTGAGATGTAAATATTGATCTCAATTCCATTTCATATATATTTTAGTGAATTTCATAGTTTTTTGCATAACAGGTCTTCGTTGCTTTCACATGAAATACTCTGCATACAAGAAGAGGGACTGTGAATCTATTGCCCTAATGATTCTACTGCATATATCTGCTACCATGGAAGATCTAAATAGATTGCATTTTTAATTTTCCGTGAAGCAAAGATGAAAACTTAGTATGAAAATGATTTTTAAGTATTTGGAGACTGATAGTGAAAAACAGCAGCCTTCATTTCTCATGAAAAGGCAGTGATGGTTGTTTTCACTGTGAAAATAAATAGCAAATTGTTCTTCCATCAGTTTAATTATTTTTATTTAAAATTATATAAATTAGCAAGCTTTGTCAAGCACGTGGCAGTCTGCCTATTTCTGTACTAAAGAAAATGAATATTTAAATATGAGAGCACAGTGCTGAAATTCTGAAAGAAATAAGGATGAGATCCAATAAATCGCTTGAAGTGGATCTTCAGACTGTGGTGTGAGAAGGCTGGGGCTGCTGAACTCATTTTTAAGACAACAGCTCCTAGAAGTGTAAACTGCATGCCGTTCCCACGCTCCCCTTTACAACAGTTAGGAGGACATATGTACCTCAGAATAAGATGCAAACCCATCACCCTATTTGGGTGGGAAACTGCTGAAATCTGTGCAGAGGTGCTTCAAGCCAGCCAAATGGAAACACTGAGCACAGGCATGTTTCTGCAGTGCTACCCCCTTCCATTACATGCATGCCTCCAGGATCTTCAAATCCAGTATCTTCAAATCTTCAATCCATTTGAAGATAGGTCTCTATAATCTTTCTTCTAAAGGAGTAATTTTTTCTCCTTACAGGAAGGAAAGTTAGCTATTTCTACAGCTGCATATTTCTTCTAGCCTAGCCCTCTTACACTTTTTTTGGCTGGTGAAGACAATTCAAGATGCCTTAGGAGAGGGAAATAGAGGTGAAAATAACTATAGACCTGTAGACAAATCCTTATCACACTTATCTCAGAGAGTAGTATCCAGTTTTTTAGGCTGTTATCTGATATTAATTACTGGCAATAAGGAAAAGTCCTGAGTCTGAGTGCTGTTAAGTGTCAGGATACTTGCAAGAGACAAGTACATTTTGATCTTCATAAGCATCACAAGGAACCATCCAGTTTCTACATGAGTGTCATAATGACTAATTAGTTGCGTAAAAGACTACACAAACTGTAGGGAGCTAGACCTGATGGTATATCTTCTGTGTGTCTTCAGAACATCTATAGATCAAGCTTCCTGAAAAATGAAGGTGAAGGAGCACATAGTCTATGCAGACACCAGACATGCCTAGTTCCAGTTCAGAAAATAAAATTTTGAGACTGAAAGTCCAAAATTTTCATGCTTTATTCATTACAAGAAACCCTGTAAACTTTTGGATTGAGCCATTGGAGTTCTCATACAAATTCCATGCAACACTGTAGCAAGTTTATCAATAAAATGTGTATTATACAAAAAGTAATAACAAATAAAGATTAGGTTAGAACATGTATAGATTTTGCATTATGGCCTATTTACAAAGTATGTATTTAGTCCTATACATATCTATATGGTCATACAAACTACCCCACTTAATTCACTGTATATACACTCTTAGATTTATTGTAACACAGTAATTCTTATAGAAGTTTCTGGGTGTACTGACAGCATGACATGTAAGGAAAAATAAGGAGAAACTGTAAAAAAGTGTCTTTCAAATCAATTTTGCTATAAGCAACACTGCAGTTTTGATCTCTGCTTCTTTGAATTACAAAGAAGTTGCTAATGCTGCAAATAATTATCCTCAGACTTAACTTTGCATGAATGTGTTGTTCCATTTACATAAATGAGGCCACTTATGCACTGAAAATTAAGCACAGGTATGAGTATGTGCAGAATCAGTGCTCTACAGAGTTGTCTTGGTACTTGATATATTGATGAAGATTATTAATTCATGTACCAGAGAATTGGGTACAGCACAGCAGTGAAGCTGTGGAAGTCACTTTTTCATGGGTGTTGTGGCATTTGGCTAGGATATGTTCTTATTAATTACAGATTCATATGTAGTATGAATTGCTCAACTATTTCATATTCTCTGGTTTTCTAGCCTTACAGTGCTGTAAATGATAGTTACACATTTCCTTTTTCCTGCATTTGCAGTCTTATTTTCTGTGTATGAATTGAACACCTTGTGCTTTCAGCATGTTTCTTAAGTGGTACAGCAGATATTTTGGAAAAAACAGGGAAAACCTCTTAGAAAAAAGTTCAGTAATAGAATGCTTGGTAAGGTAACCAAATAATAGAAATTTTGTTCCCTGCCCACTACATTAAGGTATCTGCATGAAACAGATGAGACTGCAACAAAATTTACCCAGAATGAGCCCTTTCTTCTAATTATCTTATGGGCAGTGACTCAAGTCATTGTTCATTTCCATTGTTTACCGAGCAAAGTTAACTGCTCGGTTTTTGAAGTTGCTGACCTAGACCTGCACTGCCAACTGGCAAAGATCTCAGCTATATCAGTTTGTGAATGGACAGAAAAGAAACAATCCTACCTCTTTCAGGAGACTAGAAAAGCTTTCTCAAAGATGCCATGTGTCAGGAAGAAACTCGAGTGTGTTTTCAATTCAAGGCGTCCAGTGAAGAGGTGAGAGCTGGGTTTCAAGAATTCTTGTATCCACGCTGTTTTG
>WTXV02035313.1:0-17879 GCA_009823435.2 Nymphicus hollandicus | reverse complement strand
GCTTCAGCACTGTCTGGCTCAAAGCAGGGATTGTGCACCAGGCCATGTCCACATTCAGCCAGAAACTCCTCCAACAGGAAACAATAAAAATTACTAAAACCTGACATTTACAGAAGTTTATTTGAACAACAACAAATATGTTATCACACTAATTTAACTCTCTTGGTTTAGATCACGATAGTCTTCAGTTTTCTAGTCAGCACTCTTTGTGAGAACAGTCATGCCTTGAAACCTGTGCAACTTCATAACAAACCAGAAAATCAGCTTTCTTGTAGGCCTCCTTTAGGTACTGGAAGGCTGCTCTAAAGTCTCCCTGAAGTCTTCTCTCTTCCAGGTTGAACAAGCCCAAATCTCTCAACCTGTCTTCACAGGAGAGGTGCTCCAGCCCTCTGATCACCTTCTTGACCCTCCTCTGGACCTGCTCAAATTGGTCTATGCCTTTCTTATGTTGCAGGCCCCAGAGCTGAATGCAGTGCTCCAGTTGGGATCTCACAAGAGCAGAGTACAAGAGGAGAATCACCTCCCTCAACCTGCTGGTCATGCTCCTTTTGATGCAGTCCAGCATGTGGTTGGCTTTCTGGGACGCAAGAGCACACTGCTGCCTCAGGTTGAGCTTCTTTCTCAGTCAACACCCCCAAGTCCTCCTTCTCTGGGCTGCTCTCAATCCAGTCTCTGCCCACACTGTATTTGTGCTTGGGATTCCCCTGACCCAGGAGCGGGATCTTGCACTTGGCCTTGTTGAACTTCATAACATTTGCAGTGACCCACCACTTGAGCTTGTCAAGGTCCCTCTGGATGAAATCTCTTCCCTCCAACATGTCGACAGCATCACACAGGTTGGTGTCATCAGCAAACTTGCTGAGGGCGCACTCAATCCCACTGTCCATGTTGCCGACAAATACATTAAACAGCGCCAGTCCCAACACCAACTCCTGAGGAATACCACTCGTTCACTGGTCTCAATTCAGACATCGAGCCATTGACCACAACTCTTTGAGTATGAACATCAAGCCAATTCCTTATCCACCAAGTGGCCCATCTGTCAAATTCATGTCTCTAAAACTGAGACACAGATATTGTGCAGGACATGGTCTGTTGTGTTGTCCCTCCAGCAGATACTGGGGTGGTTGAAGTCCCCTCATAAGAACCAAGTCTTGTGAACATGAGCCTCCTCCTACCTTTCTACAGAGGGCCTCATTGGTCTTCCTCATCAGGTGGCCTGTAGCAGACCCTTACTATGTCACCTGACCCCTTATCTTAATCCTGATGCATAAGCTCTCAGATGGCTCTTCATCTATCATCAGGCAGAGCTCCATGCACTCCAGCTGGATGACATGTCCTCCTCATCTCCTCTGCCTGTCCTTCCTAAAGAGCCTGTATCCTTCCATTCAACACTCCAATCATAGGAGCCATCTCATTACATCTCCATGATGCCAATAAGATCATAGACCTGTAGGGGCTAACTCATCTTGTTTATTCCCCATGCTACATGTTTGCATAGAGACATTTAAGTATTCATACATATTAATTCAGTATTCATACATATTCATACAGGTTTCCTTAATGACAGCTTGACTTTTCTGACTACATCATTTCTGTGTATCTGCATCTGACTGCGAACTCCTTTTAGAATGAAACACATTTATCTTCTGTGTTGTCTTTGTGAACTTCCCATCACACTGATAGAAAATTTCCATCCGCGGGATAAATGAGGCAGGGTTAGCAGCTAGGGAACATTAAATCTTGGTGAATACTGTTTGGACAAAATCTTCTTTGAATAATTTATTGAATATCCATTGGGATATGAGGGGTAGTAGTGTGTCTTCACAATTTTTGTTACACAAGAGTGGTAGCTAGTAATACATTAGATGCTGATGTATTTTTTAATCATCTGATAAGACCAGTCAGAAGGTCATCTAAAAAAAACTGACAAGAATTTATAAAGTGAAGCTTAGTGATGACTTGCTTTTTCTTAAAAAGAGAGCAGATGGAACATAACTGCAGGTACAAGAGAAACTCTGTTCCAGAAGACACTGATAAAAAGAAAGAAGACTTCTGAGTGCCATAGGCAACTCTGGCTATTTCACTGAGAGTTGTCAAGAAACAAGGTGAGAAAATATATTTATTTCTTTAGTCTATTTCTTACATTGTTTGAAATAAAAAGTAATTTTTTTTTTTTTTTTGGAACAAAGTCAGCATGCCTGTTTGTTTATGGTTCAGTCACATGTAATACTTCAAACAAAGACTGTCCTGTAAGCCAAGAAAAGGGTTACTCAAGTTGTTGTGAAATACAAGTTCTGTGCTTAATTCAGCTAGAGCAACACAGCCTCCAGAGTCTGTAGAAAGGAAAAAGGCTCATAGCTCCTGACCTGAAAATTTGACAGAGAAGGAAGAGGCCCAGTAATTGCAATTAAGGAAAATTTTAGAATGTAAGGATTCAGCTTGTTTTATGTATATATGGTGGGTATTCAAAAGGGAGCTATTACAGAACCATGTCATAAATGCACACTTTCCTACATACAAATCTTTCCATAACGCTAAGAAAAAGTCAAAGTAGCATACCTTATTTTCTCTTATTAACAATCTCTTAGGTAAAAAGTTAACTATATGCCAGTACCTTCACTAGACCCAACTTGACTATAAGAAGTTTTATTATTTTGCATATAACTTTTTCTTAATGGATTACACCCCCCCCCCCCCATGTTTTAAAAAATAAGCTGCGTGTGGTCATTCTTTTGTTTACCTTTTTTTTTTTTTTAATAACTGTCTTGGAAGTGTTAACAATACAGTTGCTATATTCTGCTTTTGGTTTTCAAGAAAAACATGCAATATGTCCATTTCTTTGAAGAAAGAGACTTCTGTCTCTTTCAGGAACTGTGAGCCCTATAATGCAATTTTAAACCCATCTTATTCTCCCCATTCTTTAAGAGACTATAGAAGGAGTCACTTCAAATGCAGTCAGGAACTTGATGCCAGTTCTTCTCATGCATATATAATTAAAGAAGTAATGTTGAAACTTTTCATAAATGCTTTTTTGAGGACCTATCACACTTTGTAACATTTCATTTACAAAACTTCATGACTATGCATGAACAGAAAGACTATGAATTAAATTGATTTTGTACCTGAAGAAGAAAACAGGAATCCTAAGAGCAGTAGGGTATATAATAACAAGAATAGCTGTAGGGCAGTCTGAACCTCAAGGGGAATACCTCCAGGCATACTAGTTATAGTCCTTTCCAGCACATCTTTAAGTCATTCTATCACCAGACTTGCATATAAAGTTGGATTTCTTTTCCCATAACGAATCCCCATGACATCTAGTAAAAACAGCAACATTACCCCCATAGATTGAGCTAAAATTGCCACAGCTCTGAAACAGATTTCTACATTACTATCAAATCTTAACAATCAAGGTCTGTATTTTTATCACTTTTATCATTTTGCACCACAAATTCAATTCAAAGCCAGAAAGAACGATAATCTCAGATCATTTCAAGAGCTACAAAGATGTTTTTAGAAAGACAGAGCTATGTAAAATCCAAAAAAACCAAGAACTGTGCCAAAAGCTCTGAAAGAAACCAAAGCAAACTGAAAACACTCAGCCACCTCTGATATAGTCTAAGTCAAAATCTGACAGAGCTAATAAGTATGGCAGAAGACTGCTAAAATTTGACCAAACTTTTCTTAAAGGGGAACACTGCCTGAACAACTCTAATTATCAGTCCATCACGTTTATAAATAGCCACAATTAACAACGAAAGATTTCAGGCAGCCAGTTAGACTTGAATGGATAGCGGAAGTATGAGGCAGTTCAAGTAAGTGAAATGACATGGCTGCCACGGGCACACATAAAAAAGGACATAAGAATGAGATGTTCTGTTTTCCAAAAATGTAACAGATGAATACAACTGTCATAACAGTTGTTCCATAATGTATTCAATATGCTATGAATGTGAAAAGAAGGACAGCTTATTTTATTTCAATGATCATCAGCTGGATTCCAACTTCAGAACAAACAGAGACCAATGCTGGAAGTATTCAAGAATGGGTATCACGTTGCCTTTCTACACTGAAGGCACTCATCTTTTGCTTTTCAAATAATGAGTGCTTTAACTTCTCCATGATACATCTGTAAAATATTTCTACCTTACCCACCTACTTAAACATTTTCAAAGCACCTCATCTCATTATTCAAGTCTGGAGTCTAGCATCCTTGTTCTCTGAGAACTTTCTTGCCATATAAGCAATCCCAATCACTGCAACGGTAGAATTATTTGTGCGTAAAGGCACCATTCAAAGTGAGATGAAGTGGTGGGGTAAGGCCCTAATTTAGAAAGCTTAATAATAAAAGCTGGGGATTTTTATTGCCTGTACATTATAATTAATTAGGTACAGCAAGTTAAAGAGGAGAAAATAAACAGTTTTAGTGACAATATGTATATGGCTTCACTTAATTGAGACTAGGATTTTAATCACTTAAATCTGCTATGATCTCTTCATGCACCCTTTCATTGATAAATTAAAAAAATCTGTGGCTTCAACAAATAAAAGTGAAATAAGTAATTAAAAACAGTAATAGCAATTAAAATCAAATTTGCATCCAGCTAGAAAAGACACAGTATCATTAAAGGCTGTAGTGGTTGGATTCACATGAAAAATGTAAGAGTCAATTCATTCTGTGATTTCTATTTTGGAAAATAAATAGTATTTATGCAACTACTTGAGAAAAAAGGATAAAGTAATAGCATTTTTGGTCTAAAGACACCATTTTATCTCCCAGTCTTTTCCTAGGCAATGACCCTCAATAACAAAACAAAGCTGCTCCAAATTACCCTTTAAGAATAATAATTAGTTTCACTCTAATAGTCTGTAAAGCATGAGTCTTTTCTCCATCAATGTAGTAATAGAACACAGCTCAAAGTTCCCACATTTGCTTGCTAAATGGCATTAACTGACATTGATGGGAGAACCACCTGTATACTATCAGAAGGTAATTTTGTGCCCCCAGAGACACAGATTCCATGGGTGCTTTGCTGAAAAATACATTCTATTGCAGTAATGTGTTGCATAGGGGAAAAGAGGGGTGTTCTTTGTATGAGAAAAATGCGTCGCCCTCCCATTTACCTAACCTGATTGCCAGGTTCTTTTCATGGTCTCAGCACTTTTTGCTCCAGAGTATGAAGAACAGATGCAAAAATTCCATAACAAGAAACTGCTTCTCAGTAGATTTCTTGCAAAGTTCAGCATATCAAAGAAGGTTTTGACAAACTATTTACAGAGTCCAGAAGAACAGCTTCCAGGTAACAATCAGGTTCTGAAATCAAATCTCCATGCTTTAATTAGAGCCAGAGACTGTAGTGGAATGAGCAGAATCAGAACGGATTAGAAGAGTTTATGATTAAATCAATGGAAACAACTTTCAAAACAATGTAAATTGTTAATTTTGCTCCTTCCAATTCTGACATTATTTCTTTGTTAGTAGCCCTGATTTCCAGTGGATATTTTTCTTTTTATCCCTTCCCAAAGTCCTCTTCTATGTCACTGTGTAATAGTTTTCCTATCAAATCATGTTTCTTCATTTTACTTTTCACATCCCTTTTCCTTTTATTCTGTATGATATAGAAGTGGTCCATTTACAGAAAATTTCAAAAACAAACAAAGCATAAAAGATAAACTCAGAAAGTAAAAGCATATTGGCAAAGGTTTTATGGATAATTTTAGCTAGATGATATCTCTTGTTCAACTTGCATTGCATGGGAAAGTGCTCATCTCCTGAACAGCAATTAGATCAAAACCCATTTGTTGCAAGAAGCTGAATTTACCTTTTGACCTTCATTCTTTTCTGTGAGTTTCACTCTCTTATATGAGAAACACAATTTGTTTTCACTAGTCAAAAGTTGCTTTATAGTTATATTAAACTTTCCAAGAAGGATTCAATGTAAGCATGAACACTGTGTTTTCCCAGGCCACTCCAACAGTAGAATGGGAAGAACAAGAAAGCCAGAAGTCAAAGTTCTTACATAAAAATGACATTACTTCCACATACAGCAGTTCTTTATTTTAATTCACAAGTCTAGTTGTGACAGACCTACATGTAGAAGAGACCTTGGAGTTCAACTCCTTTGTTACAGTGCTTTGCTATATACCTTTGTAACTGAAACTGCCTCATGGACATGGGTTCTGTTACCCTTCGGTCCTTCTTGCTGAAGGCATTTAATCTTAAAAACAGCCTCTCAGAAACATGACATACGCAGCCACACATACACCGTACAAGACTACACAAAGGGTTACATAGGCTCAGCCACTTTTCCCAACCTTTCCATGTTCAATTACCCATTAGAATTATTTGTGCTTCATCCGAAACATGGCAGAGTACTGTAAGAGAAATACTTTCTACCCTTTCTGAAGGAATATGTCACTTTTGGCTCCAGTTCACACTAAGATACTAAAGGCAAGATATTATGTACCAGCAAATCATCAATCAAAATAAATTCTAATATGTGCTAGAATTGCCTTCACATCTTAATCACTATACAACAGAACTGGACAAAACACTCTGACTCAATATTTGATTGAGAAGAGAAAAACTGAATTAAGAAACATGACAATTAAAATGTATCCCTAGTAAAGATATATTTTACATTGCTATCTGATAACTATAAAAATACCTAAATACTTTAATTAGGGCCAAAAATTCTCATTAAATAATTTTTTAATATTTTTTTATATATAATTTAATTTGTCTCTTTCTTTTTGGAAGGGAAAAGCAGAACAAGTCACACACAGGTGCTGTCCTGGCATTTTTTAATTATTATTTTCTCTTCGCATTTTTTTCAGTTCTTGTAGCTCATCATAGTGGGTTTGGATTTTTAGTTTTTCAAGAAGCTGTCTATAAATACAGTGTTTCTGCTCAGGCTGGAAGATTTCCAAATGCTTCTGAAAATTGCCAGTCTTTCAAGGCCAACATAGCCCAGGAAAATGCTGATGTGAAAGGTTCCAAGGACTATGCTCACAGAAAATAATTCAAGACAATGCAGTGGACTACTGAGCAAATCAGGAAATGAAAGCTAAGTTTTTCACATCACATAAAACTTACAGAAAACATTCATGCCAAACATGAGTCTGATGAGTTGTTTGTACTGTACCAATGCAGGTGTTCACTGACTATCGATTTGTATCTTGCCTCTCCTCACAAGCCACATTTAAACTGCTTCCCTATTCTATATTCACTCCAAAGAATATTTAAAAAAAAAAAAAAAAATCACAGTTATTTACCATGATTCCCCTAACAACACATCATCATCCCATATCATCCAACAAAACTACTGTTTTTTAGCAAATTTGCTATCTTCAACATTATATCCTACCTCAATTGTAATTTTTTTAAATATTATTGAAGAACATGAATATTTATAACAAGATACACAGAAAATAAGTCTTTCAAGTGTCCTTCCTCAATATACTGTAATTTTTAATGTAAAAGCTATACAAAATATATTTCTGTATGCAGCCATAAAAATCCACATGGAGACACAGTTGTAACAGTTAAAGGTTAGCTCTTATTTTCCAACTATCCATAACAGTAAATTCAATAAATACACAAAATGAATAAAGAGAACACAGAACACAAGCAAGAAGCACAAGCAAAAATAGCAATCCTCCTGTGATAAAAGGTAGCAATACCTGATGGTATCTCCAAAACTCATCTCTGAACAGGGAAACCCACCAGGGAACAGCTACCAAACTGCATTATCTTTTGTAATAACACTGGAGAACTAAACTCATCTGTGAAGGTCTTTAATGCATTTAGGTGCTGCTATAAAGATAACGTATGGCCACGTATGCCCTGAGCAAATGAGCACTTTTTTTTTCCTAAATAGCACTTCCCGGCAGTCTCACAAGTGATATTGAAACCTCTGGTCTGATTGGCCCAGACAAATTCAATAGCTAATTTAGAAAGAAGAAACTCGTGCATTTTCCTAACAGATGTCTGTCACACATTGCTATAATAAATGGTCACTGAATACATCTAATGCTATCACACAAACGGAACAACTTTTCCAAACAATACTGCAAAGCAGAGGGTTGACAAGGAGGGAGTTTAAAGCAAGGTTGAGGCAATTCCTCTAAAGAATGTTTCATTTTCAAGATCCCCAAAAACCCAAATTTGAACAGAAAGGTTGCAGATCAACCAACTCATAATTCAGAGAAGAAGAGGGTGGAATGGATATTAATGAATACCAAATGTATGTTATCTCTTTCAATAAATGTGAACACAAAGCTTGTTCTTTATCATGCAAGTGTATTCTGTGCAGACAACTGAAGTCTTTTAAGGTCTTTAAATTGTATGTTTTATCTACATACAATGAGAAAGGACACCACTAGAATTGCACATTCATTCATTCATTATTTTCTCAAAGATTCTAGTCATATGATTTTATCAGGAATTTGAGCATCTGGCAAAAAATGCACAGGACAAACAATAGCTTAAACTGCGTATCAGGGTTAAGTAGTGAAGAATAAACATTGTCTATGCACCAGGGAATATTTCAACTAACAAAAGAGGGTAAGCTATAGAAGCTGGAAACATAGTTCTGTACAGGAAAGAAGAGAGGAATGTGAATCCTTGTAAGTTTAACATGTAGAAATAGCTCAACAGAAGTTAACACAGGTGCTGCAGAAAACATCTAACACTGAGGTCTGCGTGCATATTGGAAGACTGGTATGATGTTGATGCTTCAGTCAGGTCAAACAGATGAAAAAAAAATCCCCAAACCTTTTCAAACTGACTTGTGACATAAACTCTTCTTTCTCTCAAACATTTCCTTGAAGGCCTCTTAAATAGACTTTTTTTATTTATTTATTTAATGAGTAATTCACAGGATCTCTGTCTATAACAAATAAACTTTTTGCTGAAATGACTTGCTGCTTGTTGCTTACCAGGTGTGCTTAGTCCTATAGTTCTGCATCAATATACACCATACAAAAGCATTGTTTTCAAGGACTATTCTAGTGGAAAAGGAATCCAAGTATGCTCTTATGTTTCCTGTTTGGCGTTTCATTTTTTCACCAATGAGTGAATAACCTTAACAAAACTGATCCAAAGGGTTACTTTAGCTCCCTTGAGAACCCATCTAATTCCCTTGAACTGGATGAAAATGCATGCTGAGAGACTTGCTGATATTATCCACCAAGTAAAACAGGGAAGACAGAACCAATGGGCCAAACTGGTTTAAATACAGCATGAAATAAACTTTCTACTATCAAAGTTTAAAATACGTTCTGTACAGAACAGAGGGAGAGCAAATTGTCTAATTCACTAGCTAGACTCAAAAGTTGGAAAAGAACTGATAAATGGATTATCAGAACAGCTAAATCCTGAGAAATAAGTTCTGTCTTGTCCATTCCCTCCTATGACTCTACCTTTCCCAAATACAGTAGAGGATGCATTTGTTTATTTGTCACTGACTGAATTCTTCAAAGTATTTGAATGTTTATATGTATTTGTACCACTTTTTAGAATACATCTTCCTGACATAGATCAGAAAATACAACATAAAAGTCCAGATGACCAGGCAGTTCTCTGATTGCAGGTGATCCTTTATCATTCAGCACTGTGAATCAAAACTAAACATCCTTGATTCACCTGCTTGAACTTAGGCAATGTGTGATTAACTCTATTTACAAAACCTCTTAAATAGACCAAAAGAACACCATTTATAGAAACAAGTGGGAGATAGCTTTTAATTATGCATAATCTGAAAAAGGTACCAACATACACTGCCATCAAAAAAGTTCTTCTGATTGTTATCCTGAATGTTAAGATCAAAATAACAACTGCATTGGTATAAGGGCAAGAGAAGTTGAAATTTATGAAGAAGTCTTTGGAAAAATTGAATAAGTCACATCAATAATAAGCAATACAAGTAAAGGGAACTGCAAAAAGGAATGAAAGAAAACAAATAATGTAGCCACCAGTTAGGAGAGCCTAACTGTCAGGAATACGAAACAACTGGTTATGAGGTGCACAAAATTTGTACCTAGGTCTCTCTCAGAGATACATTTTAATGAAGATATACATTTCTATTTTCCATAGACACTTGGAAAAGAATCAATGCTAATCAAAAGGGAGCCTGAGTAGCTAAATTAAGGAATAAAAGAAATAAGTCATTTATCTTATATCTAGAGTTACCTGCAACATAATGTCTATGTGTACCTAGCCCACTTCAATGCCTGTTCATGGGTAGCTGTAGATCTCCAAACCAGGGGAAGGTATAAAAGTATAAATAATGGCTAAATAATGGCTCAGCCTGTGTTTGGGCTGTCATTTTCAGGCTGTATCTGCACATTCTGTAATAGCCATGTTTCTAAATGTTTGTCTGCCAGAAGCCCCAAGGAAAGCAGACAGATTTTTGAAAATAACCTTCTTTACTACATTGCTCCACTGAGCATGTCCATTTCTTTTGACCCCACAGCTGTGACCTGCACAGTGTGAATCTCTGGATGCTCTGCTGGCCTCCGTGTACTGGGCCCTGAATAAGCACACATCATAGTGAGGTAAGTTTTGCCCCAGATAGCTCACATCTACATAGGCCAAGAGGGAATATCGTAGCTCCCTACATGCAAAATGACTGGTAATGCAATAAAGTCACAGGCTATTTCAGATATGCATCAGAATGGCATAAGAAAATGCAGATGTGGGGCAGGTCTTCATTTAGTCAACTAAGTAAAAACTTTTTGAAAATACACAAATATAGTTCCAAATACATGCCAGAAAATGAGTATGTATAGTAAAATTATGTAACTGTGTCAACATAATGGTTTGCATTCACATCAACATTCATGTTGATGTTGGCTCCCAAACTGTCTCACAAATTTGGATTGAAAACAAAACCACCCAGTGTCTTCAAAAAGAACTCACACACAAAAAAAAAAAAAAATCACAAATGCAATTATTATAGTTTTTTATACTGATGCTACATTGACTATTTAGAAGTGTTTCCACCGAAGCACTAAATCCCAGAATTTTCCAGGTCTTTGTGATCATTATAACTTTCTAAAAATCGTGGAAACACTTAACATATTGTTGCTGTTCAGTGACTCAAATGGAAATATATTTTGCTACAAAACACCAACAGTCAAATCCTTATAGTCTTGTTTTCAGCTTAAACTAGTGTTTGGGTGTTATTTACAATGTAAACATTTATTTTCAGCTTGGCAATCATCATTATCATAGTCTTAGTTCTATGTCCATAATTTGCAGGACAAGAAACAAAAGGAAATAATTTCACTTTTGTAGACCAGTTAGAGCAGCTGGTTTAAAAGTATGTTCATTTACATGTACCTAGCCCGTTCTGCTTGGACAGTAAACCTACATCATTTCCAAGATGCTGCATGTATTACCATGAACTATATATTGAGAACTTAAAGACCCAAACCATTAGAGTTGCATCTCACAAAAAAATGTAGCCTAGTAGGTCTACAGCAAATAGCCACTGAACATAAATTTTGTGTGAGAAATAAATGGGAATCTAAGAAGCAGCTATTTTACATACAGAGTGGTTGTTTCATAAGTATTTCAGATCATGACAGCATCCTTCAGTTACTAGAAAAAGGGAATACAGCCTTGCAGCCAAATAAATTATCAAAATACGAATTTTTCATGTAGTAAGATGTACCACCATTTTAGATTTTTTTCATCACCAAGATGGTCAAAGTATAGAAATTTCAAACTTTTATGTTGAATTTGACATTCCAAAGGAAATAAAAAATTCAGAAATATTTTAATTTTGCTGATAAGAGGTAAATACCTCTGAACATTCAAAAAATCAAAATATCCTGTTTTGACTACAGTGTTTCACCATGCTTTATTTCATGCACTATCAAAATTCCTCTATCTTTTATTATCACAATGTAATACCTAAAAAGAACAATTTAGTGGCTTGCTGTTTTCACTTTTGTGCATATACCATCTCCTCAACTATATTTTGCTTATTATAGCTAAAATCAATTGATTCCCATACACAGCACTGAGGAAAATTTGAATGGTATTATACTTAGCACCTCAGGGAACCTAGTAATGCGTGTACTATAAAACATCAGAGAGTCCAGTACCCTACCTGTCTCTGACAATAGATGCCTAAAGAGAAAAGAGCAAGGACATACAAACACATAAATATACTTTCCTATTTATATAACTTCCTAGCCTAAAGCAATTCAGATCTCAAGGATATCCCAAGTTAGAGTTAATGTCAATGTGTTCAACAGTTCTTCATGGATGTTTCAAACATGAATTTGCTGAACACTCTTTGAATAAAGGCAATTCTTTTGAGTCAGGAGTTTCTCACAGTAAAGAGTTTCATAGCACCATTTTTTGTGTGTGTATGAAGGTATTTTCTATTGCTTGTTTTGAGCAGAGACCATAAAAGAGAAAAGACGCCCAACCACTATTTTGATAAGATGACATGCTAAAATGGAACATACTACATATAGTTATGTCAGACCAGCTCAAAAGCCAATTTTTCATTAGGTGATTTTTATTGGTTTTGAGGTGACTTGATCCACTGGTGGATCCATTCCTTAGTTGTTTTAAACTTGAAAATTCTTGATTACAAAGATTACCCAAAGATAGCTCAGATTTTACAGAAACAGTAATTTTCATTGGACAACCAGAACAATTACAAATTGCTAATCCACTCTACCAGCTGCAAAACATTCCAAATTCTGCACACTAGATCAGATGCACTAAAATGGTCATAAATGAGCTATAGTGTTTTCCAGGACAGACCTTGTAGGCCTCTTTTCATATCAACCCTAGCAGGACCAAACACCACTCCACCTTCCCTGGAAAGTCCCAATTATTTTAAATATGTTTCTTATCACCATTTGGCCTCTGTTCAAAGCCTTTAAGAAAAATAGCAACAGACAGTCCCTAAATCTGCATTTCCTTTATGAAGAATAGAAAAGAATAATTCCCTAGATTTCTTAGTGTCCAGGTGAAGTTAAATCCTAAGGATTTAGGATACTAAGGAAAAAGCAACTAATAAGAGAAGCAGGCAAGCCTTGCTCCCTAATTACAACACCCACACTAGTAGTCAGTCATCCCCATTGCTGCCTCAGCCCAAAGCTTCCTGCCCCTTTCAGAGTCCTCCAAACCACCAGAGATGAATAGCTCTAGAGAAAAAACAAACAAACCAAAACCATTTCTCTTTGCAGTGGACAAGAAGACTTGATTATACTTTGTCAGATACTCAGCAGGTTGTGATTGATGCATTTTTCAGTCCTTGTACATTCTTATTAAACTTGTTTCCAGGAACGAAAGCGCTCAACAGCAAGGATTCAACTAGTGTAAAACCAGCTTTTGATGTGTTTAACAATCAATTTCAAAACAATGACATTGCACTCATAGTCTCCTGCAGTAAGGTTAAGTTCCCCAGTGATTCAGTTTCAAGCTTTCTGCCCTGAAATTTAAAGACCTCTGCTATCTTTTTACAAGTACAATTCTGCACAAGATTTATACCCTGCCAGACTAAGGACACTGCCAGTTAGAATGGGAAGTCTGTGCATGTCATATGAAGCAATTAGGAAATATGGCCTTTCATGAAGAAAGTTCATTCCAGTTCCAATCACGTTGATGCTAGTTTGTAACTATAAAACTGAAGGGTTGGTTCTCAGCTTTCAAGCTAATTTTGGCTCATATGGCTTTTGTGAATTTCTATTTAGCCATTTTGGATATATACTGCACAACTCAGAACCATCTGGTGAAACAAAATTTACCTCAACTACACTAGGGATCTATTTCAGCTATTTAGGCTAGCTGCAAAGGTATATTAGCTCATACCTTGTCAACAAAGCAAGCCTGCTTCCACCTCCAAGGTAACTTGGTTCATGCTACAGCTGACATCTAATCAGATCTGTACCATTCTTTGTATGCTACTCCTGGTTTATTTCTACCCCATTTTATGGTTATACATTGCCTGAGATTATCTGAATATACTTTAATAACTATCTTTCCAATCTAAGGTTTGGTTTGTTTTTTTTTTAATGTCTATGTCATCAGGCCTTTTAGACTAGTTTATGAAAAATTATAAATGCATTAATAAAACATGTCTGATCCCAAAATATTCACTAAGCACAATACAACATTGATGTCTGACATGAAAAATGAAAACAACTGTAAGAAATAAAAACACAACCACAGAAGTCAGCAGTTCACTGCCTTGCACATCAAAGCCCCTGTCCGATGGCCTCCAGGGTGACGTACTTCAGCGTACACTGCTCAACTACCCTGCCATTACCTATAAGGAAAAGAACATTTCAGAGCAGCATTTAGGCCAAGAAAGAGCCCCTTTTCCTGTATCACCCATAAGTAATTGTAGGACTGACCTTGAACAACTGATGACTCCATTATTCACCATCCTTTCTACACTTGGTTCTAGAAAATGGTTTTCAGTCCCTTCCAGGCTTTTTCTGATACATAGAAGAGCCGTTGCACTCTATTTCCCACAGCCTAATTTAAAGTGAGAAAAGCTAAAGTGTTGCAGTAAAATCACAACTGACCTTGTTTACCGAAGACTGTATTTTGATTCAGTATTAAAGTATCCCATAAATAAGCTCTTTCCTCCACAGTCTTAGACAAGTATGTATCTCAGTACTGGCTAAAACCAGACAAATAAACAAAGAACATTTATATGCCCAAGTGAAATATACATGTACGTACTATTCTAGAGTTTTAGAACAAATTCTGCAAGGCAGATATCTTTCTATAGCTTTCTACCATCTCACTGTTGACTATAAAAGAATCTAGTGTGTTTAATAGTTCAATATCCTCTGCTTTTAGGTAAACATATGCAGGGTATTCTAGGCTTGATTTATTCATTAGTATTAAAAACAATCCAATTTACCATGCTGCAAAAAGAGAGGATGTACACGTACCAGCTGAAAGGTCATCAACAAAAAAGAAACAATTACATCTTTCTCACAGTTACTCTTCTTATTTTTGAAGGAAGAACTTCAAAGTTACTGGTTTCTTAGTGTGCTTCCCCAGTATCATCACCCTTAATTCTAAGAACTGATTGAATTAATCTGTTTGTTTAAAAAAATTAACTATTTGAAGAAACAGAAACATTCTCTTGAACTATAAAAAATTAGATATGATATAAAAATTTGAATGCAGTCATTCGCATTAGCAGTCAGGTCTGCCATGCAATCTCATTGTTTTCATTATAAATGGTACAACTTGAGCTGCAAAAGGTAGGCATTTTATAAACTATGTCATGGCAGAAAACATTTACACTCTCTATATCCTCCTCAAGTAGGTGTCCTACTTGGAACATCAGATATTGAAATAATAGGCTTTTGTTAGAAGAAATACATTGAATGGACTTTTTGTCAGGACTTCCATCAGAATGCAGAAATGCCAGTACAGAAGAACAGAATCAAGTACAATGTATTTGTTCACAGAAGTAAAAAAGAACATGTAATTTCCAGTGGCTATTTGCTGGCTCATCCTCCAGAATGTTATAACTCTTCTCTTAAATAGGATGAACTATGGCAAATGCCGTACTCACTCTGTTTCCTCATTTCAGAGTCCAGCTATCATAAAGATGATTTGTCTCCCTGTGACCCATCAAATCATTATATTCTTTTATTTTGTTTTTCCAATTGATCCCTAGTATGGAAAACTCAAGGACTTTATGGAGGATGTTCTTCAAAGGAGCATTCATGGTCTGTGAAGCTTTCTTCCTCGCAACTAGCTTGGCGTGAGTTGAAGAGTAAGCAATAACCAACAACTTGTTTGTCTAAACTTTAATTTATTTCTAGGCCACATGACTGCATTTCCCTCATTTGTTTAAAGAATGCCAATATTTTTGTACAGTATTTTAAGCATGACAGATTTTTCAGGTGCCGAGATCATGCCTTCCCTCTAAGAAGATTCTTTAAATGTTAGCCAGATATTTAACTATCATTCCTCTAGTCTCAGAAGCAAATCTGTTCCTAAATGTTAGCACTTCCAATTTTCAGTCACATTATGGATGTTCTTTCTCTCTTTTAGAAGGTAAAACAGGAGATGATGGCAACAAGAAGACTCCCTCTCATCTCTGTACATCTCAACAGTACTGTAATAAACACAGTTTGTGTAGGATTAGTTACTACACCTGTATTATTGTTCTTCAATGAGGAATATATATGCTCCAGGATAAGATAAACATTCTAAATTGGATTTTTCTTCTTCTCCCCAGTACTTTATCTCTCTCTTCCCTGAATCAAAAATAACACCTCTGCTATTGCTAACAGGAATGGTCAAACCACTGGTACATAAGAAAAAATTCCACTCCTCTATATGATTACACAAAAAGAATATCTGTAAAAATAAAATCTTGAGGAGTTTTTGTTTGTGGTTTTAGGATGATATTTATATGAATGAAAGAAAAGAAAATAGGCCACAGTGGTAGTAGATATGCTACATATGGCAGCAATGTACATTCTATAGATGATAGAGTTGCACAGATCTGAAGTTTTTCTTTCTCTGCCCCCACACAGTTGCTTTTGACTGTTTCACAGTTGCCTTCAGATGCCCTACAGAGCTTTTACCAGCAGATACAATTCATAAACTTGTATTTTCAGAGTATTCTCAGATTCTGCATTTCTGAGATCTGCTACTTCCTTGTGAAGTTTCCATATTTTCTACAATCTTAGACCCTTTTTGCATCTGTTTTTTATTCACTACTAACCGATAATGCATCCTACTGAATGCATCAAATAATGTTAGATTCTCAACTTGGGAAATGCAGCACATTAGATAAAAAAGTACCTTGTCAGCAAGGAAAACATCACATTTTTAATATAGTACTAATCATCAGATATATTAATAATCTGAGTTTGAAAAAGTTTAGCAAGAGCCACAGAATAGCCACCAGCTTCTATTTTCTTCTCCTCTGCCCCTGTTAGCCACTCTAAATGTCCTCACCAGCTGGATTTCAGCACATGGTACATTCAATACACTTTTGATGAATTCCTGTAAATGTCCAGTTTTTATGCTCCAGTATTCTCAACTATTCCTGCTTCCAAGAAAACAAAATTTATAACGTGAGGGAAGGCTGCATATTTCTGGCACATGCAGTTGTGCAGATGTTATTCCTTAAGGAGGACTATCTTGATTGCTTCCATGAATAATGGCTATGAGATGGCAAGAAGCCAACAGTTCTCTTACAGCAGAAGGTATAAAACCACTCTCCTACTGAAAGAAGGCCCCCAGTAGGATAATATATTATTACGCATGATTCAAATTACAGGATCTGCAGCAGGGGAGCTAGTGGCTGAATCAGGACAGCCGCACACAGAATACTGATGATGGGATGATGGAATGCATCATGCATTGAAAGAGCTATGGTTTAGTGTCTAGATCCGCAGTATTTTCAAAGTGACTACAAGGGTCAATATCTACCTGAAGCTCCATAAACAAATTGTACATTATTATGTGCGTGGAGGGGGGAAAATTACCATGTTGCAATAAAAATTCTATTGAAGAATACTTATTAAATAAAATTTTGCTTTAGCAAAGACTTGACCTCTTGAAGCCCACTAGCAATAGATATAGCTTTAATTTAGTAGCATAATATTGAATTTGTCTAATATCTGATTCTGTTTCAGCTATTAGAATACTGAAGAGCAAAACCTTGCCTCATTAGATTATACAGTCTGAAATCTCTGCATTCCACAGTATTCTGGGCTGGTTTTAAATTGTTCGCACAACAAATTACTTTACCCACAGAGAACTAAATCCAAATGTTCAACACAATGTTGGCTTGCCCAAATGTTTTCCATTTATAATTGAACACATCTCAAGAAAATGTACATGTTTATTATAAAAAAAA